>JXPX01027447.1:0-10992 GCA_001047195.1 Sarcophagidae sp. BV-2014
ATTGAGAATCACAGTTTGCCGAATGTATATGTCTTAATTTTAGTAAAAAAAATAATTGAAGCAATAAAAATTAAAAATATTTTTGTTTTACTTTAAATTCATCTAATATTTTCCAGCTTAATTATAGCTGTGGTAAAAATTAACATTTTAGGAGCATTTTGATTAAATAGAAATGAAATAAATCCGTTAAATCTGGCTAACTTATCCCTTATTTAATTAATTTATTCCGTTTTAAAAATGTAATTAAATATATTTTGTTTTGCAACAAACCCTCAGTATTTGTATACACAAAACAAATGGAAATATAATCCAATTTTATCTGAAAAAAACATTAATATTTGGTGGAAGGAAACTGAAAACCCATACTATCAGCACTTTATATATAATTATGAAAAAAGTTTTGATAATATTATTTACCTCTTCCGCAACTTTGTAATAATCAAAATTTTGTTATATATTAAAAAATAGAACATGGGCAAAAATATTTCTTTCTATGTATAAATCGTCCTNTATCGTCCTTTTTGGTTTACTAAAAATTTAAGAACTAACGACAATTTCTTTTCTATCTTATTCTTTGTAGAATATTGCGAAAGTTAATGTGTCGTCTTTATAGTTCTTTTTTAAAGAGCTGTTGACATATTATTGTCCAAAATCGACTAATACCAACTATTTCTATTCCACAGCTATTTATAACACATTATGAGATAATATTCAAGACTTGCATTTTGAAATGAAATCATACACATCGTACAACATCAGTATTAAGTTTGGTCACTGATTTAAGGTTGATATAGAAGAAAATTTAGTTCATTCCAATGAAGAGGTGGTTCATAGTTTTTTGAACGTACTTTTATTAAGGTTGCGAAAAAACAGTTAAATCGAAATTTATTTTTTAAAAAATTTGGCAAATATCTAATTTTTAGACATAAATGTCAGTAATTTAAAAGAAGAAACAAATTGTTAACCAAATTATATTTTTAAATACTTATCAGTAATAAAAAATAATTAAATGATTTTTATATGTTGTTAAGTAAACACTTTGTTGTGTTTTAATTTCTGATGCATGAATCGTTTGAACAATAAAACGATTTTGTGGTATGTGTAAAGTTTATTGGAAATATCTGCCCGTGAACACAAACGTGTCTTTTAAATTATAAAATATTGCAGTTTCTAGACAAAGGAACCTGACAATTTCAATGCCCAGATTATTTTTAATATAATATGCAGTCCAATTTTCGAATAAAATACACAATTTTATCAATTTACAAAAAACTAAATACTTTTTCATATTGTGTTTAATAATAATGTTACTAATGGTGCCCGAAAAAAGGGAATTAATGACATTCAACAAAGTTTAAAGTGCTTTTATTAATATTTTGTAGCATGAATAAATAAAAAGACATATTTCTACGATATTTCTATTATAAAAATTTTAAATATTTCATTGTATTTTCTGGCTCAAATCTATAAATGGTAAATTTTCAAAAATAAAATCGTAGTCGGATATAATAAAAACTATGAATGGATGGAGTCCTAAGAATTTAAAAATTTAAGGTGTAACTTAATGCACGTGCCTTGTGGTTTTCTTAAACTAAAATATATAAAAATTTCAAGCAAATGGCGAACTTCGATATATATTTTCACTATCTTACTTTTATTGTGAAAAATCGACATCTTAGTGGAAAATACTTGAAATCAAACATTATTTTTATGTAGTTTTGTAATTTGTTTAAGTAAAGATTAATTTTACATAAAACAAAAAAGTAAAAAGTAAATGCTTAATAAATAATTTGAGTTACATTTTATTACTGCCAACTTTATTTTAATTACTTGCAATATTTTAAGTTTACATTCGGATTAATAGTTTAATAAACTTGTTGTTTTTGTTTATAAACTAAGATTTGTTTAGAACATAAAGATAAAAAAATAATAAAATACCAATTAAATAAAAATAAAATTATTGTTACCAATTTAATATTATAGTTTATTCTCCTCGATTTCAAAATAAAAATTTCGAATTTTTGGAATTTAATCATAAATGAATTTTATATTTGAACCTCTGTACACAAAAATGCATTAAATACAAGATTTTATAGTTATTGAAATTCTCATTTGGTCTAGCAATTTCAGAACTAACTATATTACCAAAACTATTACAAAAATAATTCTCCAATATAATTACATAAAAACAGATTTAATAACAAAATCTTTGTTGAGTTTTTTTAATCGATGTAACTATTTTGATTTTATATGCCAAAAATTCTATTAAAATAAATAAAATTCTTTAAAAAAAATAAATAAAGAAATATTATTGTTGTTTTGTTTTAATATATTAATTTATTGCTTTTCATTTGACTATGATTTCATAAAAATAATATAGTTGAATATAACTAATTTCAAAAGAGAAATAGTTCTATACAAAAATCTATTACCTATAATTAGGCTTAGATTACAAGATCTTCTACATCAAGAAATAAAATGATAAACCTAAATTTCAGTACAAAGAAATGTAAAAAAAACTGTTTAATACTTTAATTTAAAAAAGTAATAAAAATTTTAGAAATAATTATATTTAAATGAAAATTATTCATTCTCACATTATGAAGTCAAACCAAGTTTCGGTTATGAGACTTTTTAGCTCAATCGACGAAATGTTTATTTTTATTATGTTTTCGATTTTTTGTTTATGCTAAAAACCTTGCTTTCATTGTATAGAAATATTTTATATATATTCAAATATATATATTCAAATTTATATACAAATAATTTAACAGTCTCGCCAGATTTCGATCATCAGACCTTTCGGCTCAATCAATCTAATGATTATTTTTTGCATGACTTAGATGGTTTTGTTTATGGTTAAAACTTGTATTAAAATGCAAAGAAATATTTGAAATCCTTGAAAAATATTGGTTCTCATTGTATCGAAATATTTTGATATATTAAAAATAATATATAAAAATAATAAAAAAAATATAATAATTTTATTAAATAATTACAAATAAAAAAAAATTTAAATAAAATAAATATTTTTTAATAGGAAATTATTAAAATAATTTGTTTAGAACATTTTGTTTATGTTTAAAATCTGGATTCCATTGCATAGAAAAAACTTTAAAACTTTGATTATTAAACAATATTTAAATAAGAACAAAAAATATATTGTTATTATTAAAAATTATTTATGTTAAGATCTTTTTAAAGTCTATTATTTATTACGTAAAAATATTAAAAATTAAATATTATTTTATTAAAAATATTTAAATAAATAAAAAATAAGATAAAAATAATAATATGAAGTCTAATTTTCATTACGTAGAAATATAAAAAATTAAATATTAATTTATTAATAATATTTAAATAAATAAAAAATAAGAAAAAATATAATTTAAAAAATATTGTATCAGGTTATCATCATTACGCACCTTCTACGTCTGCGCCATTGAAGAATTTTTCAAAAACCTATTTCAAGATATATTAATATAAAGTTTTGGTTTTAACCGGATAATGGACATACAATCTGCCTAAAAAATGGGCTCTTTTCAAAATAGCCTGAATACAAACAATAAATTCATGAAAAGTTTTGCTTTTAAGAATAAAAAATTATATACAAATATTTATAAAAAGTATTTACCCAAACCTAAAATGTATACCCAACATTTGACACAATATCAAAAAAATAAACAAAAAATTACCTATTTTAGTGTAATTTTAATTATAATCACTACAGAGAAAATTTTGTCATTTATAATTTATCGTCGAGTATTGTCAAATTCACTCTAGTATGAGTAAAATAATTTACACTTAAAATAAATAAGTTTCATTAAAATTTCCTTGTGCTTTTTGTTTTTTATTTTAATTAGTTAAATGCATTTTCCCATTAAGCCCTCTGCATTGTCTTATACAGATTATATTTTGATAACTCTATTATTCCTGGTGGAGGGTATAAAGAATATTCCACTAGTTATAATATTTATACAATTGAATTAGGTAAATTGATATTTAATTGTTTATTTTTCGTTTAAGCCCTTAAAGTCGTCTTCTTTTGACGAAGTCCTCGGTTTTCCAACTTATATATTTAGATTGGAAAGTATGTACAAGAGTAAGCAGATCACCTCTGAATGATTTTAAATAACTTTGTTCTGCTTTAAACATTTGAAATAAGTTTTTAAACTTAATTTTGCGTTGTTCTAATTTAAAACAATAAAATAATTTTTCTATACGACTTTTTTTTCTAATAAGATTTTGTATAGCAGAACGATTTTTCAAGAACTGTATTGTNGAAATTTTCTATACGACTTTTTTTCTAATAAGATTTTGTATAGCAGAACGATTTTTCAAGAACTGTATTGTTCTTTTTACAGAAATATCGATTCAGTTTTTTTCCGATGTCAAGTAAAATAAACAAAGTATTTTATGAAAGAATAAATATGATTTTATTTGCATATGTAATTGCACAGTAGTTGTGTTTTTTAAATCGTAAAAAATAGATTATTACTTTTTTATAATTTTGTGTCTGCTTTAAAATATAAATTTCATATATTTCCATACTCAAATAAGTTTAAGTATCCCATTAAGTATCCCAGATATATGTGTAGTACTCATTTCGTAAAAAACTCTTCATAACTCATGGTCTACATAATTGTTACTAAATTTAAATTCGATTAAAATAATTTAAAGTCTACTAAATCTTATTTGTTTCTCTTGAAACACAATTTTGCGTACAACTTATTTTGTAACATCTTAAGGAATGCAGTGTTTTTTAATTTCATAATGCTTTTGTTGTTAAAAAAACCATGTTTGAAAAAAGTTGGTGCTATCATATTCATTAATGGATACTTTTTTATATTTGTCATTTAAAATTTTTTGTACCCAAAAAGAAATCATACAGATTTAAAAATTAATGATATTTTGTTTTAGACCATAAACAATTTTCATGAACATTAAAGAATTAGAATCCAGAATTTATGCAGTATTACCACCTTTTTAATCTTCATTTAAAATACAAACATATAACGGAAACTAATGCAAGTTTAATAGGTTTTTACGAAGAAATCTCAATCTTAATTACTGCAGCTTAACTTATTTTTAAATTTAGTTAACTCTGCTTCTTTATATCTTTGAGATTTCCCTGGAAAAAAAAACTAAAGCTTGAATATAAAACATGTATTTGTATTATTANTATATCTTTGAGTTTTCCCTGGGAAAAAACAATAAAAAAGCTAAAGCTTGAATATAAAACATGTATTTGTATNATATCTTTGAGATTTCCCTGGAAAAAAAAACTAAAGCTTGAATATAAAACATGTATTTGTATTATTATAAGACTGAAAATTGACTTGTTAATTTGCCAAATATTTAATTTAATGCAGTTATTATTAACATTTTCATTAAGCAATTAAAAATATCTGTATTGGTCCGAATGTCATCGTTTAGAAATTGTTATCACATTATCTTTACATCGTTATCAAAAATTTGATTCAGTAGCTTATCATTTGTGTATCATTAGTAATAGGAACATTAAAGGCCGAATTGGTTTCGCTTGCAATTCAGTGAAGAGCAAATTTTTCTACATTTAAATGTTTTTTTTTTTGGAATATATTAATTATAAGTGTATATTGGTTGTTTGTAATTCTTGTATACTTATAAGTTAAGTTCGTATGTCACATTTCCCTTTACTATTTCTCATTATTCAATATGTTTTTTATGACATTTTCAATAATTTGAAGCTTTTCTCAATTAAAGTTCTTAGTTTCCCGGTGTGTTATAATATAATTATTAATAAATAGTTTCATTTATGTTTTTAACGAATCCAGTGGTTAACACTGACCTTACGAGAATAACTTTTATTATATTCATGAAACGACTTATTGATATCCATCCAAAGAAACATTATTATTAGTGGTTGGTGAGTAAAACAGCAATAAACATTGGAATGTATATAGTCAATTCTGCAATCAAACTTAAAAGATGTGGTTATTTTCTTACATTTACGAGGAAACTCGCCGATAATCATCAAGTAGTTGTTTTTATTAACAAGTGTTCTAGCTTCACAAATGTACTCTTTGCTTTTCTACTCGTCCAATTTTTATGCTATAGAACATAATAAATCAGCATCTAGAACTCGCAACTCGAGCTACTCTCTCGGATCGGGTAGCTCGATTATTCGAAAAATTAAATCTCTGGTTTCAATAACTTATTAACCAAATTGTGGTAATTTATTTATTTTGAATCGTAATACTTTCTTTAGGAAAACACCCAATAATTTTTGTAATAATCCTTATGTTTTTAAGTAGGATAAAATAGGNGTGTATTTAAGTAGGATAAAATAGAAGAAAAACAAATCTTCCCTTGCCAACTCAATTCGAATGCATTTATTAATATGTTATAATAACNATGTTTTTAAGTAGGATAAAATAGGATGATTATGAATTAAATATTTAGTTCCTATATTAAGACAAAATCATGATTTGCTGTTGATTTTTTATCTAAGAAGAAAAACAAATCTTCCTTTGCCAACTCAATTCGAATGCATTTATTAATATGTAATAATAACAAAATAATAAATTTTTACAAAAATTAAACTGTGTATTCCAATTGATTTACTTTTTCTTAATATTTTTTTTCTTCAAGAATGTTGTATTTAATAATTTTATATCAGATCGAAATACGAAACTATTGAATTAATGCTCATATATTTTTAATTGTGGTAGAAATGAGCTCATAATGATAGCAATTATTTTAATAAAATAATTTATCTTCGAATAAATCCATTTCTAACTTTAGAAAAAAATGGAACTGAATGTATAAATAATATAAACTTAAATATAAAAATATGAAAAGCGTTATTTTATATTAACAATTAANGAATGTATAATATAAACTTATATATAAAAATATGAAAAGCGTTATTTTATATTAACAATTAAAGTAAATATTATATATAAAGTTATCCGAATAATTTTCATAGATGCGGTATATAAATTCTGCCATTTTTGTTACATCACAAATGTTTTCTTTGTTATTTTAAAAACATTTCTATGTAAAGATTATCATCAAACTCTCAGAAAATTATATTTACACAATCGGAATATATGCGAATATATGAGAGTAATATAAAGCCTTTTTTATAAAAAAAAATGTTCTAAGTTTTAGTTGAGGATTTTAGAGAAAGCTGAATACTAAAACTGTGCATATTTTTATTTTATTTAAGCAAATTTACGTTCAGGGCTAGTTAAAATATTGTCAGCCGAAAGTTGTCAAACTATGATCATCCAAAAATTGTACGTTAATATATTATATATTTATATTTATGTATGAATATTTTAGAAAATTCCCATAATTTTTGGCCATTATCCAAAATTATTCTTAATGTCCAATACATATTTTATTTTCTTATTAACAACTTGTTTTGTGTTTAAAATTTTTGCATTTTCAAACAAGTAAATCTATGAATGTAGGAATATATACGGATGTATGTCCGTACATATTTTCATTTACATACTACACCATATATTTTAATGAATATATTTGCTCAATGAATTTATGTGATTCACTTGAAAACAATTTTTGATCTTATGAAATTCTTTGGAAATGAAAAGTTCATTCTTCTGCTGCGTGAACATTTCAAATATTTTCAGTTTTATTATTATATTTGTTGTATCAAAACTAATATATTATTTGTTTTCATATTTCCTTTCAGATCTACTAAAGCATTATGTGAATATATAATTTAATTTAAGTGTCATATAAAGTGTAAGTAAAAAACATAAATCATATTCTGAAGCACTTTTGGATCATAATGTAACGTTTTTACGAAAACACACCATTCAAAATAGGTTAATAATTGTTACGTTGGGTTTTCATTCAACATTTACGTTTTTTTAGTAATTCTGGATCAGGTTGCTCAATTAATCTGCAAATATAGTAATAAATGATTATTTTAATTTGGGTTTGAATCATGTTTTCAAAATATTGTTTTCTGGTTCCCTTNTAGAGTTCCGATAGTACGTCTAAAGCGTTTCCTAGGTTTAGTTTTGAAATATAAGAAAAAATCTAAAGAGATCATAAAGTATGGCAGACTCAAACTTCAACTAAATCATTGATGATCAGTNCAAAAAATCTAAAGAGATCATTTCATAATGTATGGCAGGCTCAAACTTCAACTAAATCATTGATGATCAGTGTTGTATTCTAACAGTTAGAAAAAATCAGTTATACTATGAAATTAAAGTTTAATTTAAATTTCTTCAAGCTATTAATTTTACCAATTATATATTTTTTTTAATGAATTTAGAAAATAAAGAATTTAATTTTTAAAACTTAATTTATATAAATTTGTTTAACGAAACAATTATAAGGGCTGTGCCTTTAATTTTAAGATAATTAGGTCAAATTGGAAAAATTAATATTAACAAATTTATATAAATTTGTTATAAACAAATATCGCATAATTTGTATACTGTCAACGAAAAATGGAGGTAGGTATAATGTAAATTATATTATTATTATTAATTATATTATTTTTTGCAAAAATCTTAGACTTTCCGCCTGTCTGTTGAAAATTGGAATATTTTAGAGAGAGTTTTTGAAAATCTTAAAAAAATAATCATTGCATAATAATCAAGACCTGGATCAAACAGGAATATTTTTTATATTACGATTCTACATATTTAAAATATAATTTTTTCATTATATCTGCAATGAGAAGAAAATCCAAAAGACTTTAAAGATATTTGTTTGCTTCTGAAATGTTTAAAATTTTGACCAAAATATTGGCCACTTACTGAACTTTCGTTTGTGAATAGGCGAATACTTCGTGTCTTGAGTTTCATTCACCCTTGCGACCATGTTTCAGGTTGGTAAAAATTAATTGTTTTACCATAACGTATTTAGAGTAAAATATTCAATACAAATCTATACTAAATCACTGTGCGATACGACAAATATACCAATGAAAATGTGTAAAAGAAAGTCTTTTGGTTGAAAATGAAAATTACTTTTGTTTTTCAGTTCGAAAGCTTTAGAGAAGAACAACGGATGTTCGCAATTTCGGAAAAAATATAAATCACAAACCAAGTGTGTATGAGTACATATTGCAAAATCTGACGAAAGTGATAAAATGAATAAAAATGAAAAAATAATCTGAAATAAATCGAAAGGCTAATAAAATTGAACGATTGTAAATTAATAAAAATAAAAAGCAAAATACGAGCTTAGCAATACATAATATTCGTGAATAATAAAAACTAATAAACGGACGTACAAACCTATACGAATGTCTAGTACGTACTACAACTATTTCTAATCATTTGACTTCTGTTTGCTGGTCGTCAATTTATTTTATGATTTTTTGTCTGTCGGTCTCTATTTAGGGATACAATATTGATTAGTTTGATGGTTGGTGACTAGTGAAGCAGGTGTAATATTTAAGTGATAATAAGTCAACAGTAACTAAATAAAATCAAGGTAATTACAACATTTAAAAGTAACCCAGCAACAATATTGTACAGCAATTAATAGTTAATCGTATAACATATTTTAAATTACATGTGACAATTAATTTGTATATCAAGTTAAGACCTAAGAACGTATTGTGACAGTGTGGATTTTATTCAGACTTACAACTCTGACCTTTTCGATGTTGTTTTTAATTTCATTTAGGGTTTGATATAATAATTATGTGTTACAAAGTTTTTAATGTATGTATGTAAACATGTGTGTATAAAACATTTTTTATTTAATTTTTGCAAATACCAATTATTTCCATCTTAAAACTGTATATTTTCAGTCGTTAAATAGCTTTATGTGATAATGAAAAACACGGGTCTTCTATCATTCGAAACAATCGAATATAAATGATCATTCATATTTTTTAGTTCTANTTTATTAATTATTTTGTTTTTGCAAATACCAATCAAACAGTAGGATATAAATGATCATTCATATTTTTTAGTTCTAAATGGCAAGGGTTTTTATTGTACCTCTTTTTTCCTTTCAAAGTTTTCAGATAATTTGTGGAACTTGTTCAAATGCAGTCCTTATCAATTGTTTTTATGCAAAAAAAAAAATGTTTCATTGTAGAGTAACATTTGAAATTTTCAAAAGGAAAAAAGAACACACGAATTCCACAATTTATCTACAATTTAATTTTATTTTCTCATTTTGAAAAATATTCTTTTGTTTATAAAAAAAATATCGTCACTTTGACGATCTTTTTCGCAGTGATCAAAATTTGGCTTTATTCCAATTGACCAACAGCAGCTTTTTTCAAAATAAAACTAAACTATTAAAATTTAATGACGTCAGTTTCTAACAATAAACTTCTGGTGGTCAATCATTGAATGTTTTTATATTTAATTAAATTAAATAAAGTGAAAAAGGGAAATCTTTTAAATCTTATGAAAATGATTTTTATAATTTGTTAATGGCAAGAACACATGTTTATTTTATGTAAGTACTAAGTTTTATTAAATGGAATTTTATGCAAAACTGGAATTATATTCTTCATATACGGTATAGATCGATATCTAAAATGCTGTCATATTAATATATATATATAGATATATATATATTAAACAAATCCCTTTAACTTAAACTTTTTACTTTGTTTATTAATGTACATTCATTGCAAAATCTACTTTCAAAAATGCTTGACAAAAATATAAATTAACGCAAACATTTTAATACTAAATAAGCAATAATGACCAGCACATGAGTTACATATTCGAAATGAAATGGACTTTAATTAAATTTAAGTAACCTTCTAGATTGATCATAAATTTCGATTTCGGAGATTTATATTTGATATATACGTTGATTATCAGCTTAAAGATTCTCTAATTTTCTTTATTTATTCTCTTTCCAGTTTTAACTTTCCGTAAATTTAATTTTTAATACGACAAAATTAATTTTATCCTATTTATTTTTCCTATTTATACTTAAAGGAACAGATATATTTATGATCAAGTAGATTTTATGGTATAAACGATG
>JXPX01028080.1:1708-13729 GCA_001047195.1 Sarcophagidae sp. BV-2014
TCCCTACAGACTATGATTGTCAATCAATTACAATGCAAACCATTCCCTCTAAATATGGCGTAATATAACAAATTTTTTAAATTAAATCTTATTAGAAATATTGTTATCATGTAGAATATATATTATTATATTCTTAAGAAATAGTCGATAAGTATTTTACTTGTTTAAAAATAGGAAATTATAAAAATTTGTTCTTAGAATTTATTTTTACTATTTTGATGAAAAATCTGTAATCTATTAATTTGTATTGCTATAGTTTAGTTTTGAGTGGTAATTTTATATTTATGTTTTTTTATATATAACTATAACAACTATTCAGTGTATTTAAATTAGATTTTATACTTGCACTGAATAATAATATTAAATTAAAAAAATAAATAAATTAAATAAATAAATTTGTTAACGAATTTAAAGTGCCCGAAGTGTTGAGAATATGATTATAGTTTTCCAAAGCGATTCTGACAAAAAGGGAAGACACGGAAGTCGTCTAAATAGTGTTCTTCTTAAGCAACTGCTTTCAACATAAAATAATTTGAAAAATATAGTCACAAATAGAGTGAGCTTTAAGATAAAACATTTAAGGTCTTAAAGAGAAAATGACGGTCTTTGAGATTAGCTCATCTATGTTTGAATGGAGAATGCAGGAAATTTTAATTAAAATCAAAAGACGAAAAATTTAAATAGAAGTTTGATTATTTTATTTTACTTATTAATGAGTGCCAAAACTAAATAACTACGAAAGGAGATGCACTCGATTGAAGAGAAACTTAATTTATTTATAATTATATTCTTTTTATATTCATATTCTTAAAAAATGAAATGAATATTTCAGAATATTTGTACATGTGTTAATATGTGATTTAAAAAAAACTTCTTATTAAATACATAAATCTATGCATATGGCAAATCAAGAACTATGGGTTTTTAATTTTATTATCTTATAAGCATGTGCACTTACTTAAAAACAAAATTATTGTTTATAAGATTAAACATTTTGCCTACATTGAACGTTTCGAATCGTTTAAAACAAAACAACAAATTCAAATTACAAATTAAAATTTAAACTATATAAAACAAAGTTGTGCAACGGTAGAAGGCAAGTATCTATAAATAATTAAAAATTAATAAATTAATACAGTTATGGATGGGAACAAATAACAGACTTCGCTTGTATATTTGTTATATGTCTACAATTGTATATTTATAGATCCCAACCGACATTGCGATTGCATAGAAAATAACCCGGAACTGCTTAACTATTATTTGGGTGTTTTCGTTGCATGTGCAATAGTGTTTTATGCGTGTGTTTATTGGCATAACTTGAAAGCATTTTTTATTTAATTTTCAAGCTATCTGGTATTTTTCTTAATTTCAAAATGAGCTGAATTTCGCAATTATTTGTTCGTCCGGTATTGAATAGAGGATGAACCTGATGACATAGGGTTAAAATTTGGTTTTTCTCCCTCATGTATTGTGGCTACATGTATACCTCGTGAGAAAATAACACTTTAACACACGTTATTTATTATAGGAATTTGATTATTGGAAAGTAAAAATTTTGATCTAGTTCCAGTAACGTTTTAAACAACATTAGGTAATCTTAAGAAACAACCTATATTCTTAGGCTATTTAGGTTTACGTTGAAGACAGATCCAATGATGCCTCCTTGTTCTTTTTTTGAGATATCTAGTGAAGTTATATAAATTAACATTAGCTTAATTCAACTATCTTCATCTTTTGTTTAATGGATTTCTGCTCCCATTTTTTGTATAGCGCCACAGTGTTATAAAATTTTTATGACTGCCTTGTTTTGGTATTTTATTATATACATTGTCATATTTTTTATTGATAACAATTTTATGTAGATATTGAAGGTATTTTGATAATTCTTCAGCAACAACTCTACTGCTTGACTTTCTTCCATTATTCCAAATAACGAATGAAATAAGCCTCAAATTCATGGTATAAATTTTCTGCTTTGTCTTGTTGTACATTTTATTTTGTTTTACACTGTATCATAAATCGACCGTTATTTCTGATAAGATGACGAGGTATTTGGATGCTTTGCTCTTCAACCTTAATTTGTATTCGATAATGTTTATATGAGCTGCAATGCTGCACGGGGTCTAGTGAATGCTTCGTTGACTTGTCGAACAGTATCCCTGTTAACATATATAAAATTGAGAATTGACATGAATTACAATAACGAAATAATTATTGAAAAGACAATCTCAAAATATTTGTAATTTTTGTCTTATTTTTCTTATAATTTTATATTTTATTTATTTCCAAATTATTCTCAAAAGCTGAGTGGTCCAACCATTTTTTCTAACGTTATTGAATGGTTTTTCCTATGCTCTACCATCATTATTGAAATTGTGAAGAGGCCAAACATTGTGGACTCACCTCTTGTTGTGCCCAATGCTGGGTCTTAAATGCACCATTCGACATAATTCCTTTGAACCTAATATAGTTCGGATGAGTCTTCCCTGCCTCCAACTTAATGAAGCACAGTTTTTGTATTTGACGAGTACCATTGGTATCTTTGTTGTAACTCGGACAAATAGACTAACGACCATATCCTCCAGAACTGCTGTTGCATGGTACTGAAACCTAAAATTCCTATTGTGTAAATCTTATTCAAACTCTTTTTCCTGAGCTTTAAATTTATTTACCTGGGAAATTTCTTCTATTTCCCAAAATTTCTTCCAAGTTGTATCAATTGATCGACTAACTTGTGCAACAATAATTTTCACTAGTTTGGAACCATATATTTTTGTTAACCTGTCCTATTCTCGCGTTTATCTTGTATCTGTCCATCGCATTAAATACAAATTGATATGACACAAAAAAAACGACACGACTTGGAATACTTTATTTAAAGTCTGATAATTTATTATTTTCTGAAAATTCGACAGCCAACATTTTGGAAAAGATTTATAATGGGTTATTTTGATTTTATAATTGGTTATATATGCCCTTTTTTATCATCAACTTTTTTTATTTGTTAACCCTAATATTGTTTGTTTATTAATAATGGTAACCTGAGTTGCCCCATCCAATAGAACCTAATAATTTAATGGGGGCTGTAGATCTTGACGTCTCAGGCAAGTAGGTTAACGACAAATAAAGTCTGTTACGATTTGTAACATTTCGGAGTGCATCCCAAGAGCTTTGATTGTTATCCAAACGATTTGACTGCAAACGAATACTGCTGTCTTGCCTCCTCATATTATTGAATTTGAAGAAATTTTTCACAGTTTTGGCATTATAACATACTTACTAAGCATCTAACACAGATTTGAAATAAAGTGAAGTTGGTGCCACTTTTTATGAATAATGATTGTTCAAAATATTCCAGGCGTTTAAAAAATTTCAGCTTTGGAAAGTATTTTCTGCTTATTTGAAAATGTTTGATTACTTGACATTCCATCAGTTATTTAAAAGTTACATAATCTATAATGCGGCCATTAAATATAGGAATAGTCTTTTTATAAGAGGAAATATCATCAAAAGACACTGTCCCCTGAAATCAGAATTGTGAGACTTCACCACGCTAAGTTAATCTTGAGGCACATGTCCATATTACCTACGGAACCACCGCATAAGTATTTTATCGCATGGGGGGAGAAGGAGATAGAAGGATTACACCATATCTAATTTTCCATTCTTCTACGAATGTGATCTTGCTTGCAAAGTTCCAATAAAGTGAACTTTACGCACTCGAAAACATACTCCGGACGGTTGTTTACTACTAAAAAATTGATCATTTATAGTTGGATATCCATGTTTTCTACTACTTAAGGCATCGTCGGATACTGTTCTATACGCAAAAAAAATTTTTTTCCAGCATAGTTTTTAAATAGGAAGACTCAGCACATATCGGTACCTAAAGCATGGTGCTTTTTGATACTCCTGCAAGGATTTTTCTCATTAACTATTGAGGGACCATATCATCATTTTTCGTAGTGCCATCACTTTTATTTGTTTATTAATAGTACCGTTAATTGTTCTCTTTCTTGCCTAAATGTGTACTTACAAGTATGAAATTAATATAAACAATTGCTTGTGACGTCACACGCAACTATTGTTATTAGTGTTATTGATAAAAGTCATATCATATTATAGTTCGACCTAACGGTCCTTCCGTTAAATCCTTTTTTTATTTTCTTATATACTATTGATCTTATGTTATTTTTGTGATTTAATTGCATTGTACCACTAGTTATTAAGGTACTCTAATTTGAACGTTTAAATAAAGAAATCAAAATTAATTCATTTTCGTTCTTTTTATTTAGTTCGTTTGGTTAAATAAAAAATATTTTGGTTATTAATTTTTTACCAAACATTGTTAGCGACCGTGACAGGACAGCTTATGCGTTAATGCTATAAAATATTAAAAAACAATTTAATTCGGTTTATAAGAATATATGGCCCGTAGAGCCAATAGATTAAAAAACATTATATTGAAAATTTTAATTGTATTTAAAAAATAAAATTTTGTGGTTCGGAGTGTTATATTCGTCGTTAGATCTTTCATCATGACCTCTTGTGCTACAGTTTGCTGCTAATACAATTTTCGTTCGATTTGAATTCTTACTGCCGACATTAACCGCGTTACAAATTATTGGGAGTAAAATTAATTACATAATTAAACTACTTTCTTGAACAAATAAATTCAAAGTTCTTGGGAGAGCTTAATTGAGCCGCCATTTTTATGAGTAAACGTAATTTTGCGCTTTTCGTTTATATACAAAAAAATATTAGTGGTTTATTTCCTGACGGGTTCATTGATATGCATACAAATCTTTTTTTAAATGTCTTACGATGACATTAAGGTGGCTAGTGGCTTAGATTTGGCGTCATTTGAACAGCAGAGGCCACTGTGAAAAATAATATTTTAAAGCTCATAAGAACTATGAAAAAAATTGCGATACAGTTGATGCCACCATTTTGCAATGCCTTTTACAAATTTTGGAAAATTAATTTAAAGAGGATTGTTTGTATGGTCCAAGGACAAATCAAGAAGATAAACCCATCTGATAATTGTCGCAGCGATCTGGAAGAAGTTTTTATAAATAGTTTAAATAGTTCTCCACATCAATGGAACACAGTTTTCTATCTGCGTGGCTTTCCGGAATCATACACCAACAACGGTTACCCTCATTGAAGTTGCCTTGATTCGATGGGAAAAATGCTGACTTAAAACGATTTATAACAACATTTAACAACATCATTCATGATAATTCGACGATTACTTCTATGGACAAATTCAGCTATTTATTGAACTGCCTATGAGGAGCCCTTTCAGGTTATTGACGAGTATTATCCGAAAGCTCTAGAACGCTTACAGGAACGATACGATTATAATGTACTTATATTTTTTTGAACACATAACTGCTCTTTTTAATGTTACTGAAATGCCCAAGGGCGACTGTTCTACTTTGCGCAATATCATTAACATTTTTTCGGTTCGCTTTTATCACATAATTTTAACGAAAGAAGACGAAGGTACAAGGAAGAGTTATGACTAGAAACAAGAATTTAAATCGGTGCCTACATGGGACACCGGTTACAATATTTTGAGCCGTCGTTATGAAATTTTAGAAAGTCATGGAAAGAAACCTGAGTTGGTCCATTAACCAAATAGTTTTAAGCCAAAGCTGAATTAGAGTAGACCTGATAATGCATTTGTGAACTCGAAACCCAGTTTAGTCTGCTTATATTGCAACAGTTATGAACAATACATTGTTGGAGAATGTTTTAACTTCATAAAACGTAATGGACTCCTTTTAAATTGTCTCCGAAACGGTACCTTTACTTCGAAATGTCCCTAGAAAACTTATTGTCGTATTTGCCATGGTGCACATCATACAATTTTACACATTTATGCGGTTCTTGATGAACCTCCATCTTCATCAATAAATTCTGTCCTTACCCAAAGACTATCCACTCATCATGAGAATTCGGTTTCATTGGTAATTAGTTCACATAGTTCATATTCCAACTGCAGTAGTTCCCGTTAAAGATAATTTTGGGATATATCAACCGGTAAGAGTATTACTTGAATCTTGTTCTGAAATCATTTTATTGCAGAATAAGTTGCAAAAAGGATCCAGCAACAACTTCAACGAGGACTTCAAGATGTATCTGGTATTGAAGGTATTCGAACCACCTGTACAAGTAGCAATAAAATCTCGTACGGGGTCTTTCCAGTGGTCATCAACCTTTGCTGTAACGAAATCCAATTCACCTTTTTATTCTAGTGAATTTTTAGAAACTTCAGAATGGAAAATTCCAAGAACGATACAATTGGCTGATCCGTTATTCTATAAACCTTAACGTATTGATTTATTGCGCAGCAAAGAGATATTATTGACATGTTGCTCTATGGAAGCATTTTTATAGGACCAGGTCTGCCTCGCCTTGTTAATACAGTTTTTGTTTCCAACTTTTAAATGTAATTTATCCCTTATTACGTCAATTTTGGGAGATTGAAGAAGCAAATTTGCGAAGATCATTTTCGTAAGAATGTGAAAGTCAATGATGATGGTCGTATACAGGTCAGATTGCCTTTTTAAACTAATCCAGATTGTTTGGGTGAGACTTTTGAAGTTTCTTGTCGGAGATTTTTGGCACTAGAATGCAGATTAGAACGCGATGACATATGGCTTGCGGCCATATGTCACCGTATAATCGAACCGTGTCTATACCGTATTATGTTATACCGCACCACTGTGTATTAAAAGCTCAAAGTACAACAACAAAGTCTTTAAACGAGGTTCTGATGGTTGGTCCTACAGTACAACAAGATTTCATCACAATTTTGTTTTCGTATTTCAGTTAACTTAATGTATTTTAGTTAAATACATTTTTCTATGGGCTCTCAGCTACACCTTTCTTAACAATTCAAAGTTTGGTTTACATTGATGATCAAAAGTCATCATACTAACTATCCAATTGGTTCTCAGGTCCTACTTGAGGATTTATACGTGGATGATGTTCTTACTGGCGCTGATAGTTTCGAAATTATGAATATAAATAATGCTGAACTTGTAAACTTTTTAGGTCACCATGATGTTCATCTGGTAAAATCGAATAGCAATTCGCCACAATTCGTTTAAAATTCAGATGAATAAGTCGTAATTCGTACTAGTGAGAACGATATCACAAAAACTTTGGATATGTCATGGAATCTTAAAATAGATATTATTTTGAAATCATGACGGTCAGTTCTATAAATTGTATTAGGACTCTGAGCCCCATCGTAATTCGTTGTAAAATATTGCTACAAAAAATATGGTTACAAAATATTGGTTGGGATCAAACTCTTAATACTGGTCTTACAAAACTTTGGCTCAAAATCAAAGAAGATTTGATAGAAGTACCCCGATATGTGGTATCAGCGGAAAAAAACTCGGCGAAATAGGTTTGCTGATGTTTCGCAACGTGCCTATGGTTGTTGCCTTTATTATCGGATCAAAAGTAGCTCCAATTAAAGCTCAACCACTCTCTCGTCTGGAATTATGTGCTGCTGTTTTGTTAAGCAAGACATGGTCAAAAATGTCTAAGTTTACGTCTTCTATATTTTTCTGTACAGATTCTAAAACTGTACTGGACTGGCTAAAATTAAATTTTTCTACTCTCAACTGCTTTGTTGGAAATCGTATTTCAGACCTACAAGAGAAAACACGTGAACACGTTTACTAGAGACATGTTCCTTCAAAAAAATAATCCGGCAGATTTTGTACCGCGAGGCTGCAGTGCAGCGGAATTGCTAAAAACGATTTAACGTCCACATGATTTAACGTCCATTACAGAAATTGGCTCCATTTATCCATGAAATGAAGTTGGATAATACAAAAAATAAAGCTGTTTCGAATTGGCAGAAGATTATTAAATGCGCATATCCCATATGATACCCGATTTCCATCTTTATAACCAAAAAACCATCGATTTGTTAAGTGGTATATATAGCATTTGCATAGAATTCATTTACATGCAGGACCAAAGGTGTTGTTCGGAGTTCTTCGTCCGAAATAATAAATGCAAAAGAAGTTCAAAATTATGTACATTGTTTTCATTATAAGCCAAAACGGATGGGACAAATCATGGGTTGTTTTGCTTGCTAGTTTTGAAGGCATATCCACGTTTACAGCACGTGGGGATGGTGATCTTACTATCACTTAGCTCCTAATGAATATCGCTGTAGTCGCGTTAAAGATCCAATGATAATCTTTGCATACAGGGTTTGTATTGAGTTTTTATGGCATCTTAAGCCAGTGCCTGATTCTCGTTAGTCGGGAATATCATCCAAGCTTTGAGACCTGGCAGGCTTTAAAAGGAGGTGGCGGATGCAACATAAGCCTAGAAGCCATATTCAAAAAAGTTTTATCTTCGACTACTCAGGTTCTATAATACCACATACCGTCAGCTTAGGCTTAATCAACTCCGAATATTTTTATACTATAATTAGGATCTTACTGTTCTCGATCATAATGTCGCGAAGACGTATCGATTGAATTAATTTCTCAACATATTTATTTAATTGACACGGGGTTGTTTTCGCAGGCTAGAACACAGAACACAAAATTGAAATTAGGGGAAAGAAAATAAAACAAAATGGGTTTTCAAGAGAGAAGAACAACTTTTCTTTATTGTATCCAGAAAGTTGTTAACAGATCCAAAAAATTAAAATTAAATTTTAAGAAAAAAGGTTTATTTAATTAAAAAATGGAATATTTTGATCTATCACATACTTTACTACGATTGAAGTTACTGCGAAACAGTTACGTTGAGTTAACCTTAAAATAAAGTTCAGAAAATAAAAGAAAAACCTAATGATTGTTGAGTCTTCTAGGTGTCAGAAAGCCAGAAAAAAGAGTGACCATCCGAACATAAACATCCCGGCCGCCTTGCAGTACTGCAACAAAAAACTTTCGATTTCAGTCAAACTAAAGAAACAAAAGAAAACAGTTAAAAATAAAACTCAAATCTTCCAAACTGTTACGCAATCCAGCTTATTAAAGTTAACAAATTTCAACTCATAAAGCCCACGCAGCGTAGCAAATGCATTCAGAGTTCACCAGTTCCAAAACCTCCAAAAATAATAAAATGGAAATAAAAATTGGAAAACTTAAATCGAAATAATATAAACTAAATTACGACTAAATCGAAATAATATAAAGTAAATAAACTTAACTTAATATAAACTTAATTATGACTATGTATCATAATTTCAAGCAGTTTAAGCATTACACTGTTCACAGGTTTAAACTATTATGACCAATAATCCGAAATGATGTAACCAAAAATAGCAAATGTTTTTCAAAAGTAACAACAGCTACATTACGAATTATTTTGCAATAAATGTCTGCGCACAGAACTAGGTTGACAGGTGCCGAAACATAAAACTGCACAACAGCCAATTGTAAACTCGAACACTCCGCTTTACTTCGGCATAAGTCTCTACTGTCTCACTGCGGTAAATTGAGAGAAGGGAAATAATTGAATTCTTAATATTAACATCAATCTGAAGTAGTTTACATGAACAAGTATTTGTTGTTATTTTTTTTGTGTCATGTTATCTTTAATATTAACATTAATACTCCTCCTCCTATATCATTACCAAGTTTGAAAATAGCGAATTAAAGCCTTTTATATTGTACAGATCGTTTTCCTTATCAGTTATGTTTGTTTCCACAAGAATAATCATTATTATTTTATTTACAACATTTTTAATATTAACAAAGACATTTGTGAAATTTTTTACGGATTAACCAAAAAAGAAAAGGGATAACTTAAAATTATTAAATTAATTTCATTGAAGTTTGTTAATGTGTATTATTCATTCTATTTGAAGAGTTGGTAAAAATTAAAAGGGTTATTTATTTATATTTTAAATTTCTGCATTTTTTAATTCAATATCAGCAGAATTATTGATAACGATACAAGAGTGTTTTTCACTTAACGGGCAAATATATTACCTTTTCTAACCCAAGCGAATTTCTAGTTGCATTCTTTGGCCTTAATTTTTGCTAGCAGTCGAAGATTATGGGCTGTCAATCCATTGTTAACATATACATACTTTGTTGTTGTTAGTTATTGTGGAAGTATAACTAATATTTATAATTCTTACCTTAAATATGTTTGCATCAATTCTACGGTTCTTAATTTTATCCATTAATTTATTTTTTTTTTGTTGAAGAGCTGAACTCAACTATCATCCTCTCTTGTTCTGTATGCATTGCTAATATGTGCTTAACTAATAAGGAC
Source organism: Sarcophagidae sp. BV-2014 (assembly GCA_001047195.1). NCBI lineage: Eukaryota > Metazoa > Arthropoda > Insecta > Diptera > Sarcophagidae > Sarcophagidae sp. BV-2014. The sequence continues at coordinate 11,984 of JXPX01028080.1, forward strand.
GAAGCAATTTGTTTAACAGCTTGAATTATTTAATCTCTTTTGCTTGATTATTGTTTATTTCAATATTTCTAATTATGGCTTGCTGTTCCAATATTAATGAGTATATCCATTTCGCTCATTTGCTTTGTATTTTCTTTGTTTTTGTCGTACTGGCCAGGGTGGCTAAACTTGCAATTGTACTTGCTATTGTACTGATTGTTTTTTCCTATTTCTTTAATTTGTGTATTTAATGTGCTTACATTTGGAGCAAGTGTTTTTATTGTTGGTTTTTTTTATTTACATTTGCTTGCACTTTTCCTCACTTAGGTTTAAGTAAGTTGAACGAAAGAGAGTATTTAAAACGCATTGCCTTCATTGTAAGCATCGACATCATTTTCATTACATTCTTGTTTGGGAATTTGCTTTTCCTGTAAATTGGGCGTTTCCACTCAGATCTTCTTTTGGCGTGTATACTTTCATGTTTTTTTTTTGTTACAGTTGTGTAAGGATTGAAGTGGTAGTTCGATTTGCAATTTAGGCATTTCTCAAAATCACTTGAAGTTGGGAAAGACTTTTTGCAGTAGTCCCAATTTGAACTATTTTTTATATTAGTCATGTTTTTACTTTCTGTTTTTTTGTGTTTTGTATTTAATATTTTATATTAAAAAAGTAACTCCATTTTAATTTTAAATATTTTTAATTACTACTTTAAAAATTATTTTATGTATTTATTTTTAAACTATTTTATTTGTATTTTGTATAAAATCACACGACCGTTCGAATGAAGTCATAACACATGATTGATTTCTACAATTTCGACGTCAGGTGAAGCTAAGGAAAACCACCTATAAAAAAACCTGGAGTCAAAGGACAAAAAGGTATAATTTAAGAGTTTGTCATTGCGAGCTAGAAGTGTTGAAAACTCCTTAAACGTATATTTTAAGTTTACAGACATTCTCCTATAGTGGTTCTTAATACTTTTCACACTTGCCTGCCATAAAATTTTCATATGAGGTGCACCGGTAGGATTAATATATAAATTAAAGTCTTAAGGTAATATTGCACATTCAAGACAAAACTAGAAACTCGTATAAAAAAGTAAGTAAATTGCGAAAGGGGCCATCAAAATCTACACCAGTTGAAGTAAAAGGGTATGTATGGTTCTAAAATTAGAGAGCTTGCATAATTTGACTTTGCGCCTCATTATTTGAGTCGTACAGATCTTGCAACGTTTGATGACTGTCGTAATCAGATTTTTAGCATAGCGAACGTTTAAATCCATTAATAGCGCTATCAACATCTATTTATTTTGATGATGAATAAATTTGACCAAACTTTCTCATCAAGAAACGGATTAAAATTCAGCAATATATCTTCCAATATTGATTTTTTTTATATCGAAGCTGCAACTAATTCGTATCTTACATATTGAATTTCGTCAGCAGTGAACTCAGAAAGAACATTAGTCTCCTGCCTTAATAAAAATTTGCAACCCCTGACAACTAAGGTCATAACTCGTAAAGCTCTCGAGTAAGGTTTGCCAAAATAGCAGCACCACAGACTAAAGCCTAGTTAAAAAGAAAGTTCTAAAAGGAGCAAAATTAGACTTCGCTAGCAATAGATGACATCGAAATTAACCGTCATGTATAAATGCACCGTATGCTTTTTCGAATGCGTCACAAAATCCGAGAACATCTAAAATGATTGTCAGTTTGAACCAAAGCCTGCGCGAAATCGTAATTTTGTCAATAGAGCCATAGTCAGCAG
>JXPX01028669.1:11557-34111 GCA_001047195.1 Sarcophagidae sp. BV-2014
AGAGAGAGAGAGAGAGAGAGAGAGAGAGATAGAAAGAGAGAATTAGAAAGAGTACTAGTAAACTATTTACAATATGTTATGGGCTATGTAATAAAGAAAGAGAGAAACGGCAAAATAAATCTTTGTAAATGATAAGTTGTGAATAAGATGTAGGTATGTTTTTTATTGCGTTATTTCATCATTAATTCTTACAAACCAAGAAGGACGATTGTGAGCAATAAATAAAATCATTGAAATTATTGTAATTGGAAGTTTTGGAATAAGAGATAAATATTTTACAATATATATATATGTACTAATAAAACATATAAAATGTTTTTTTTTGTGGCATATTCCAGAAAACAAATGTTATCTTTATGTAAAAATACAATTACAATTATTTGGAATATGCTAGGGAAAGGGAGTGTTAATAAATAAAATATATTTTACCTACTTTCAATAACAAACAATTTATTTTAAATAGTGTCTAATAAAAAATATATTGCGGAAAACATCAAATAATCAACTAAAATTCGTTTCTAATTGGCAATGTATCAATTCAATTACATTAAAGATATAAATGCAATATATCTATACAATATATAGATATAAATGCTGAAATTGCTAAAAAAAATTAATGCTTAAATTGTTATTTGGTAATCTGCATTTTTTAAATGAATGCAAAAAATTCAAATTGAAGCAGCCAAACAACAAATAAAAACAGTCCAAGCACATACAAAGAGTAAAAGTACATGAAATAAATTAAAACATTAAAATAATATCTTTACATATAAGGCAACAAGACCGCAGGAGCTAGGAATTTTAGCATTTGTTTCTCTAAAATAGAAAATGGATGTTTCCCTAGTAGTTTCGAAGGCAAATCTGAATTCATGTAAAAAATTCTTAATAGTAGCCAAAATAGGAAAAACCATCTAGTGCAACAATTGTGCCTTAACTCACATTCAAAGTGATAAAGAGGAACAAAGTTATTTTCGGACTTTGCACTTAGAAAAAAATGAAGTAAAACCATTTTCGGAAATTGCGAACGTATATTTTATTCTTAGATCTTCGTAAATCTTATCCCACTAAGCGTTCTGCTTGTATTTATGAAAAAGCTCGTAAGGTTGAGCTCACTGATTTGCTCACTGAATGCGGACGAAGAATAACAATGCTGAAATTTAAAGGGCTTGTTGTAAAGCGCTATGTCATTTTTTAATATTAAATATACTTATTGTTTGATGCAACAAAAATATAACATATATTTTTAATGTAAATGGGAATATTTGTAATGTTTTCACATATTTGATCACTTTATAAAAGCATAATTTATCTTTCGTGTCCCCGAAATTTGTAATAATCTAATTTAACCGTGTCAGAATAAAAAATGAGTAATATTATAATTTATTAATAAGAAATATTTATTAATTTTGTCAAAGAAATAATTATTTTAATTTTATTCGTTCATATTGATTTGTTAATTAAAAATAAGTTTAAAAAATAATCAAAAACAAGTAAAAAAATCATATGAAACCCCAACGCTTGTCAAAGGCTATTGCAATAGAAGATTAGCCACCGAATGAAGCGATGTTCCGATATTCACTGTAAAACTAAGATTTGCGTATACGATCGTGGTGTGGTAGTGTGTTAATAATTATTCAAGAATAAAATAGAAATTAGATAGTAAAAATACGTTTGCTTAAATGTTTGTAAACGAAAATGTATTCATATCTTTACAATTATCCTTTTTGAATGAAAGAGAAACTCTTGAATATAATATATTACTTCAATTAATAATTTGTTTTGTAATATATGTTATAAAATATTTTATCTTATTGTTTTTATTTGCTCTTCTGCGTTGTACAGTGCAGAAGAGCAAAACAAGTTTTTAATTCCGTATATATACATCGAAATAAATATCAGATGTCAATAAGCTATATATATATTCCTATTTCTGATCAATATCGGATTAATTCGACATAGGTGAATCGTTTTCTATAAAAATCATTCCTACGTGAGCTTATTGTTGAAGTTTTGAGAAATGCAGAATATTTAGTAAAACGACAATTTGTATTTTAGTGTTGCATACAATCTACGCGTAATGTCAAATTTTAGAATTTTGGACAATATTAAAAAAAATCATTCATGAAACATCATTACTTTTAAATTGTGGTATAATAAATATGAATTATCCATTTAGGTTGTTTGCATTTTTTGTAATGCTACATATGCAATTTAGAACATAATTAAACACTTTACATATAATAATAATTTACATAAATTACATATAATAATAATTTACATATAATAATAATTTTCAGTAAATTTATTATGTGTACACTACTCGTTTTTGAAAAATATAACATTACATCTATCGGTAAAAAGTTACAAATTCTTCTAAAACCTAACGTTTAAATAACGAAATATAAATCAAAAACACAGGTGGAGATACGACATGCAATCGAAGGATTTCATGTTCAATTCGGAGTAGGTGTTAGATTGTCTTTATTTTTTACAATTGTATACTTAGAAAACATTTGGAGAAAATTTAAAAGCAGGAATTGTATATTTATTCTAATAAAACTGATAGAAAAGAAACTACTAATGCATTATATGAGTTTATTATCAGTACTATGTTCTTCATTAAAAATGAAAACTTATGAACTAAGGACAATAATTTTTGAACTAAACTAGTGATTAGTTATAGTAACAACAAGAGGTAATAAATATTGTTTTTTTTCTTATTATTACAAATGTCATCGACCAACTGTGCGTGCACATGCTTATATACAGTAATAGATAAGGTCTGTGTTACCTTTATTCATAAATATCTTAAACTTATCAATGTTAATGGCATTGTAATAAACGTTTGGAGAATTTCCTAAAGAATAGAAAATATGTGTCAGTAGATCTATTTATAATCATCCTTTTAAATATGAACAATCACTAAAAAACACCAACTTTTGTAGTTACACTTTTTATTTAACAATGTTAGATATAAGTGCTTTAAAATATATTGTAACAATTGACATAATATCAGTAATTGTTATTATCGATGTATCATAATTTTTTACCTTATTTTGAGTATTTTCATTTCGAATCACAGACATTTGATAAAAATTAACATTTAAACTTTATACATATTCTACTAAAACATATCATCAATATTTTGTCGATAAGTTGTAAAAAAATTCAGTAGACATTGACTACTAATGTTAGATAATGTGAACTAATTAAAGAACCATTATTGCAAGATAAGATATTTAAATTGAACTTTTTATTGTATAATTCCCTAATGAATTTTATTCAACTTAAATTTGTTGAATTAAGTTGAAAAATCATATAAATGGAATGTATTATTTTTCTGTAAAAACTGTTTTTTATAGTATGTAGAAGAAATGTCAAAATATTTTTGTAAACATCTTTATAATAGCTTTGCATTATGTTTTGAGCAATGGTAGTTTACAGCATTTTCGCAACATAGGTGAAGGATATGTCAAAAACTCGGCACCGCCGAATTTAATGTTTTTTCTGTTTTTTTCTTATTAATTAGAACAAATGTTTGACAAACTTTTACGAAACAGTTCAAATATAATAATTTTGGTCAAAGTTTAGATTAGGTTAAATGAACGCGGAAGTAGCTAATAGACAAAAACCAAATTTTAAGGAAAAGATTATGCTCTTTAAATTAGAACGAAATTCAACAATTTAGATCGAAATTAGTTGAAATTTGGTATGTCAGAGTTATTGACTAATTAGCATGGAAGTATATTTTACGCCATACATACTTGGAAAAGGATATAAAGCTCCTCCTCAAAGTGCTGCAAAAAAGTAATTTTATATTATTTAATATAATTTAGCAAATAAATGAAGCAAAGATATTCTAAAACAACTTGATTACACTATATAATGTTGTCATTTTTGGGAGGGAGAAAATTAGGAATGATCTATTGTAGTGTAATATATTTGAGACCATCCATCAAAGAGATTTTCTTTACTGAAGTAGATTTTACTCTTAAAATACTCCTAAATTTTACTCTTATGTTTTAATAATTTGCATACAAAAGAATAAAATATTTAAAAATCAAATCAAACAAATTTATAAATCTGACCACACAAATTTATCCCTATTTGTTTTTTTAACTTGGTAAAGATTTAATTGATAAATAAAATAAATGTGAAAAACATAAAGCAAATTTTTAACATTTAAAAAAGATTAATTAAGTACGCTCTGAGCGATTTAATGTGTAGTCCATGAAACATAATTTAATTTCGTTTTTTATAGTTATATACTATAATGCACAAATAAAGTTAGAAATTTGTATAAGCATTATTTAAACAGAATTAAAGAGACTCACATTAGAAGAGCAGTGAAAACACAAAATATTAAATATATATCTTTATTAAATAATATAAATTTACGGTAAAGCAAATGTAAGTATTTTGTACAAAAAATAATGGTAACAATATAAAACTGCACATCAAGTATAAAACATAGAAACAACCAATAACTAATCACATAAGTACTTTAAATAAAACATAATGGTAACAATATCAACAGCGACAGTTTCAATGACGTCATCCACAGGTGATAATGGAAATATGCAGATATATAATACCAATAACCGAGCTGTGGCACAACTTAATGGTGAAGGAGACAAGTTCAGTTCAACATTGGATCAGTATCGATTGCAATTGTACAACTACGCTTTAAATATGGAACGGTTAAGAGGGTCAACATATACAACAGCAGCTATAGCAGCTGCTGCAGCATACGCTTCATCGACAACAGTATCAACGAAATCTACAACAAGACAATCACATCATAGCACTATCTATTCCACTCCGAAAGGTGCATCATCTTATATATGTGCAACAGACACAAGTTTTATTGCTGCATCAAAACGGATGACGGCCCCCTCTGTAACTATGAAGCATTGTCCTAACAGCAACCGCGTAGCTATTACGTCGATGTCAATGTTTCCACAGCGAATATTCCAACCTGATGAGCCAAAACCGCAACATAGTTATATAGGATTGATAGCTATGTCCATTCTTCGCAGTGCTGAAACTAAATTAGTGCTTTCCGATATTTATCAATATATTTTAGATAACTATCCTTATTTTCGGTCCCGCGGACCTGGTTGGCGTAATTCTATACGGCATAATTTATCGTTAAATGATTGTTTTATTAAATCAGGACGTAGTGCTAACGGCAAAGGTCATTATTGGGCTATACATCCAGCAAATATGGAAGACTTTCGTAAAGGAGATTTTAGAAGACGTAAGGCTCAACGTAAGGTTCGAAAGCATATGGGTTTGAGTGTCAATGACAATGAAACAGACTCTCTCAGTCCACCTCCCTTAATTGATTTGATATCAGCATCAACCTCCTCATCATTACAGTTACACTCTGCAGGTGCAATGGGTGACGCACTACCATTATCCACAGCGAATCAACAATATTGCACACATTCTTTAGGTTCACATTTATCACAACACCGTCGTCATCAGATTGTCCAACAAAGTTGTGACGACCAAACGGGATCTTCTTACGTAGAAAATTTCACAAATTGGACCAAAGAGGATACTGTAGAGTCAGAACTTTACAATAGCGTCTCAGAGATTCCACACCAGCAAGAACAAAATTTAATTGCTACCAATTATCATTACCATTGGGTTGATAATAACTTACAAAATAAAAAAAATGATACAACATTTATAACCTCATACCATGGCAAACCAGAACAAATCCAGTCATTATCAGCAATATCACATACAAGTGTATTAAATGAACTACTCTGTCCAAATCGCAAACGGCAGTTTGATGTGGCATCTTTACTTAAGCCCGATGTCTCTCATAAACGAGAAAATCATCCATTTGTAAAAGTTGTTAAACTAGAAAACCCTCAAATCGGACATATAAATAGCAAAACAAATGTTGTTGATAATAATGATGTTAAAAGTCCCTCAATAAATGACTTAGATATTGAAGATATTGATGTAGAAGTAGCTAGCGAAGATGACATTAAGGATGAATATGAACAGAATAATGAAGAAAAGGAGGTAAACGACTTTAACAGTAATAGTCTTAAAAGTCATATCAAAGGTAATCTCTTAAGTTCAACAAATAATTTGAATAAAATATCAAAATTTTCAACCATATGTGAATCAAGAATTAGAGAACAATATTATGAACATGTAAAAGAGTCACATGATGAAAAAGATGACCGCATGAACCTCCAAACTCATAATTTAAAAAAAATAACCAATAGTAATAATTTTGATAACAAAAACATGTGCATTTTAAAGCAAACTCAACCTGTTACTCCCTTTGAGTTTTATACAAATTCGCAAAATCCTTTGCAAAGGCAAACACCATCCTTACGACTGCTTTCTCCCGACCTACAAGCTTTAAGATCTTCCGACACAGCTTTAAAAACATCAACAACTGGTCCGCATTATTTATATAACAAATTGCCAATGACTGACGCCCATCAACTTTTTGGCCGATATTATGGTACTTATATGGCTGCGGCGGCCGCAGCAAGAATTAATTATTCTATACACCCAAATATAGTTGGTAATACTGATTAAATAAAATTTAATATTTTTATCTTTATATTTGCGTTAAACCATTCATTTTCAAAGAATATTTTAATTGCACATAACACAGTTTTTAATACTTGCCACTAGTGAAATAAAAACGAAGTGTAATTTTTTTAATATACAAATACATATTTTTTATATAGTAAACACTTATATTTTTAACTGGCTTAAATCGTATACTTCGATTGCAATAATTTACCCCTTTTGCGGATGGAAAAATTATCTATATATCTCTAAATGCCAATGTTTTGGTAAAGCGTTTCAGTCAGAGAGGTTTTTTTATTAACGTTGATATTTAAATAAGAATTTCAACTAAACAACTTGGGTAGTTACATCAATTTAGATAATTTGTTTTATAATAAAAATTAATATGTTGTTTTCAGATTAGTCGATATAAAAACAAAACACATGTAATCACTCGTCCGCCTCACAACGAAACTTGCAATGAAACTGCACTGCCAAAATTAGCACAAATTTTTGCTACATGCTAGTGGTTCAAAATCATATGAAAAGTTCTTTATAATTCAAAAATTCGAATATTGCATTGGTTCATTTAAAATGTAAATTTGTTTAATATTTAAGAACTTATAATGAACCTTTGTTTTAATAAATCAAAAACAAACGAAAATAACCAAATTAAATTTTAATAAATAAAAATATTGATGTGGAGTATTTTAAGACAACTATGGATCTTTTCACAAAACCATACAAATCATAATAAATCAGTTTCTTCTTCTTTTTATTTTCTTAAGCTCTAAATTATCCAAGTTATATGGATATATAGATTAAAAACTATTATATTTTTCTTATCCGTGCGTCATTTAACATACAAAATTTTTGTGTTCTTTAACTTTTTGGTGTAAATTTATGGATAATTTAACATGTTTGTTAGTATTGCCCCTAATATAAATAATTTGTACAGAAAAAAAAGGTTTTCGAAAAAAATTTAACAATTGTTAAATATTTTTTTATAATAAGCAAGAAACCTTCCGATTCCGTCAAAATATTGAAAAATTAAAAAATGATCTCTAAAAACCTTATATATTAAAGTATATCATATCCAGCTGATGAGAAGAAAACAAATTTCCGCAAATAACAAATTCTTAAACTTTTTGGAAATAGTTGCTTAAAATAGAAAAAATATTATTAAAGCCATCAAATATATTTTTTTATATTTAACAAAAAAAAACAATTTTAGGACTGTGGTCACACATTCGAATCTGTTAAAACACATGAAATTGGAATACATAAGTCTAGTAAAAACATGCTTTTCAGTTGTCAAAAAATCATTCACGTACGTCATTTTTTTACGATGTAGGAACTTTTATAAATCATATATTTTTAAAACATGTGCACTGGGCCATATGTCAGAATGGGAGAAATTGAACATAAGGTCTGAAACAGTTCACCAAATATCCTCAATTCCGCAAACAATTTTTTTCTTTAATGAGCACATAGCAGTTAAAGTAATGTATATCACCTATGATTGATTGATCTTAAAAAACTTGAGATTACCCAATACACTGTATGATTTTTTAAAACATGAAAATATATCCATATACGACCATATCTAACTGATAAAAGATCAAAAAATAAGCCCATGTCTCCAACTTTTCTCCCAAAGTCGAAGTTTATTGGAAAAAATAATAATAGAGATCTAAGGTTCATTTTTGTAGTTGACAAAATTGAAAATTTTTTAAACTTGTTTTTAATTTATATTTTAATATGACGTTTTTTCATATTATATGTTTAAGATATAACTTTGCCTCAGAGAGTAAACTCCGAACGTTAAGCAAGATATAATAATAATAAAATTATCACTTGTTTGCATAGGGCCCTTTTTGGGGCTCATACAAAAGGTTTATGACTTTGGACAAAACTGGGATTAACTGCTTTTTTTATCATGTAGTGGTTTCCTATATGGTTAAATTTTTTCGTTGCACTGTGGACTATTGGACAAATTCCAAAATGATGTAGATTCTCAAACATTCAATGAAACCAATAAATTAATATATAACATAAGATATAAATTTTTTTTAAACTTCATGAAAATATTTTCTATTGTTCTATATTCATACAACTCATAAGTTTTCTCAGCATTAGGTGTCATTGCCTAAAAAACTGTTACACATGAAGAGTTATAACATTAAGCAAACAAAAAATTAGTTGTAAAGTTACAATTATTTTTTATATTCGTTATGTTGCAAACATAAGTTTGTCAATTATTTGTTGTGGTTTGTAATAAATAGTTCCAAATTTACAAATAACACTGTTATTCATCTTTAATAATAAATCCATTACTAATCACTTGCACAAAGAGGTAAACTAGGGATTTATAAAAAAGTTTCTATTTGTATTTGGGAAACGGTTGAGTTTTTTTGTAGGAATCGGTCAAGTTTTTGTAAAAAATAAAAGGACTAAAGTGGGATCAATGTAGACTTAATGACTTAAAAAAGCTTAAGAAACAAAAGGTGGATGAGTCTCTCTCTTAATTAGCTATAAGCGTGATATCGGCCATATATGATATGACTCATTAATGATGATAAAACGTTCATTTTAAAAATACTGAATGCTGGTGTAAAAGAAGGACTAGAATTTCCTACAATTATCAGAATTTTTTGTGGTCATATTTTTGCATATAAATTAGAGGTATTTTCACATTTGTTTATGGGCATCAACATTTGTTTTAAAGGAAAAACTTTATTATTGTTGAAAACTAAAAAATTTTAGCATAATCTGATATTACAAAAAAAATATTGTGCAATTACTAGAAAATTATATTAATATTAGGTGCAGTCAGTGGATTCCGCAATGACAAAAAAATAATGGTGAGCCAGAGAAAAGCCGAAAAAATTGCCTGGTTGGGAAACCTTGTAACCAATCAAATGGAAGAAATATGAACCGAAGACCAACTTGATGCTGCCTGGCAAGTGCAGTGTCTTATGCGATGGCTCACACGTCCATCTATACCCTAAGCTCTTGAGCATTCTTTAGAGACAATATCTGAAGAGGAAGATATAAATTCATATTTAATAGTATGTTATAAATCGTGATTCAGAAAAATTTTAAAAATATATATATACAGACATCCAGCTATATTAATTAAGCAATCGTCCAATTTTTGCCGTCAATATACGAAGAAGTTGCTACTGCGATAGTAAAACAATAAATATCAATAGCTACTCGAATTCAGATTTTAAAGAGACATGAATTACTTAAAAACGTGTAAAAGCTTTCTTTATGGCTTCATGAATACAGGCATAATTAAAAAGATCTTGTACCCCTATTATATTTTCTTAATCACACATTTTAGTGAACTTCAATACAAATAATAAAATTTAAAAGATTCATAAAGAAGGTTAGGTTAAAGAACTTCTGTGGCCCAATATATGATTTCTAGCATTGCCATTAACAAAACAAAAACTACTTTCTGTTCGAATACCTACTTAGAAGAAACCCAAGTGGAAGGCAGCAGGACATTAATTTGTCTAAATCATATTTCACAAAAACTGTATTTTCGGGTAATCAATGTATTAATCAATTTCTTTATTTTTTTTTTATCACAACATTGACTGAACTACCCCATACAATGAATTTTACGCAAATGGTATACATAATTTTCCACCCACAATAATTTTCCAATAATAAAAGAAGCCTGGGTGAGGTTTTGCAGAAGTCGCCCTTTAAATCACTTTTGCCGCGTTATATTTTATAAGTTCATTTTAGTTTGAATGTATATATACCATTTTTTTCAGTTAAAAGCCATGTTTTGAATATCTACGTCGGATAGAAAATTTGTATGGCAAATATTGTTACCATGTGACAATTTACGCAATTTTGGTAGAATATATAACATCATTTACCCCGCAAAACTTATTATTATAGTAATTATTTTTCGTTCGTAGGGAACATCAAACAAATGTTCCGCAATTATTAAAATAATAAGGCTCAACGATGCTTAGTGCCGTCATTCTAGCCAAATGGGCTTAATCATGAATAAACAGTGAAGTCCTCTTTTTGCACTCTTCAATTTGCCGACCTTTTCAAATAGAATTTACTGTTCGACCTTGTTAAATATTTTATATAGTTTTTCCAACATTCTCAAAGTAAGCCTTTGTAAATCTAATGATAAAAATGAGATGAAATCTTGCCACTTTTTTAGGTGAAAGATTGGCACCATTTTCTCATATATCAAAACGCGACAAGCATTCATTTGATTGAATAACTGAGTAAAAGTTCTTGATTGCTGTCGAATATTCGGGTTTCGGATCTTCCAATTGAATGTCTAGCCGCATCTATTTATAGTTATTTTTATTTAAAGTCATTACCCTTGCAATGTATCGCATGTTCCATCATATTGCGTTGTTCTTTGTTGAAGCGATGAATCGGATCGAATGTCTTTCAGTATTAATTTCTCGTTCAATCAGTTATTAATACATGTTAGTCTGTGAACAACATGTTTTTTCGCATCAAATATTTTTTTTCTAAGCTAATCATTTAACAGAATATCACTCATCATCCATTTTAAATTCTCTCATAGCGTTAGAGTTTAATGAAACGTTTAACTGGATGTTATTTTCGAAGATAATTAACTTAAACTGATCTTTGAATCAATTCGTTCGATGGTGTGATTGACTTGATTTAGACTACAAATAGAACGCGATTAGAATCCCTTAACTTTTTATTTCACAATACTTTTTGTATTGACTTTCTAATGCAACTCTTTTGATATTACGAATTATATCGGGTTCTGCACTATGTAAGCGAAAAGCACTACTTTTCTTAACGTCAGCATAATAACAAAAACAAAGATATTTGAAAAACTCTGTTCAAAAGTTTAAAATGAATAAATGTTAGGTATAAATATAATTAAATAACTATATATATTGAGAAAAATAAACTATTAGCATAAATGTACGGCCTTTCGTGTCCGTCAGCTTTAAAAATCTATATATATTTTGGGGTACTATAATATACCTATCTTTGTTTTGACCTTCCTTTGGTGTAAATTTGACCTCTAGTTGCCGGTCTTTTTGTAATAGTTATCAGCCCTTACTTTTTCATATTTTCGATAGATAACATAAGATTCACCTTTCAAATATAAATCACACATTAAATTATATTTATTGTATTACATTATACATATCTTTGTTTCGTCCTTCATTTGGTGTACATGTGTAACGTAACACATGGCGCCTAAATATCCTCTTGAATCTTAAAAAAAATATCATTAAGAATCTACGTGGTAAAGTAACACCGGTTACCCCTCCACCACCACGTCATTTCATCTTAACTTACTTGTTGCACAATCTACACAGCATGCTTATTATACATTATATATTTTAACGTTTATATTATTTTATGAATTTAAAAGAACACAGTTGTCCAGATATTTATATTAAAATCAATCAATCTGAACCCTAATTTTATTTCGTCTATATGTCAAAAATTTTGTTACTTGGATAATATAAGAATAAGTAATGTCATAGCTACCCGTCATTTTGGCCATCGGAAAAAGTTACAGAATAATATGGATAAAAGAAGTAGCAAGTTTTATTCTAGTGTCTTTGATCTTCTAGCCATCGTTTAAAAATTATAAAATTTAACAATTTAACATATCCATGGTACCAATCCTTCGGATTAAGCACTTACATGCAATAAAATTAAAGCTCAGTATAATCCCAAATTCCAAACGACAGTATATTAAGCACGACACCAGTTATATTTATTAAAAAACATACGGAAACACACTAATATTACATCAACAGTTTGCTCTCAATATATTTATACTTTCACCCTGAATAACAGACACACTCATATTTGACAAGATAACAATCAGAAGAGAACTAATAGTCCTACGGATGAAAGCAATGGATTTTATGCGTAGCAGTGGGTACAATTTTATTGAATTTGGCAGATAATTTTTAAAACATTGTTTTCGTGATAGACATGATATCAAATTTGAATATATGACACAGAACTTCTTCTTTTATTTCCACGAGTGTGAGCAAAAAAGTTTTACATTTCCGAATTCGAATATAAAGAAAACATCTACCTTAAATTCAAGTTTTATCCTAAAATTCAAGTTCACCGTTTCCAAACCAAATAATACCATATTCACATATATCCCGTAATGACTCAAGTGAATAACATAAAAGTCCAATTTAAACTTAATGAATTATTTTCTCTAAAATTATTATTACGCTCTATGAACAGCTCAAAAAGTGCAATGACAGAGGTATCACGCTACTGAACATTTTAATGAGGAATATTTTAATGTTTCGCAATTATGGAGAGCCAACCCTGCTAAACATCAAAGATTATCAGGACAACTGTTGCGAATTATATCAATCACAGCTGCATTAGAGAGAATGCTGCATTAGAGCGGAACATTTTGTTGTTGAAAATTTTATAACAGAAATACAGAACAGATTACCCCAAAAAACGGAAGACAATATCCTATTTCTTAATTCCTTAAAAAGTCTCAAAATTTATTCCACAAATTCTTAAAGCATGGAGCTGGGGAACTGAAGTCGTTTTAATTTAAAAGCCATTCCAGATGAAGTTATTGGAATGTTGGATTTCATGCTATGGATTTTCCATGCCACAAACGGGGTTGATAATTGATGTATATGCGAAGGAAACCCTGGTAGCCCAACTCTCACTGGAGATTAGGGCGCCAAAAGCAGTATCTTAACAGTTTTTGACTAAAATCACTGATATAATTATATTTAAATTATCTTGAGCATATTTTCAAGAATTTAAGAGATCTTTTGACTTTCTAGATGTTTTTGAAATGTAATATGATGGAGATACATTAACATGTTAAGTAAGAGACAATTTCATGGCTGAATGTACTACCCGCTTACCAACTTAAATAGTATCAGAAGTCGACAACACCTATGTAATTTTATTATAAATTTATAAAATACAAATCAATATTGTAAAGCAAATTCCACCGTGAAATGTAATATAATGATGAACAGTATAAATACATTTTTAAAAGTCACTGAATACAAAATTTTTGGTGCATTCAAGGTAAATTATTTTGGCTCTTCTACATACAATAACGTTCTGGCGAAAACATCAGTTTCACACAATATGAAAAATGCAGTTTGAGTTGTATAAAATGCTGAAAATTGTTTTCAGTGCAATACCTTTTGTAATAAAATACACCAATCGTGATTTAAGAGTTATGGGAGGTGACACGCCTACTTCAAGTAATCTAAAAATGTGTAGAATTATTATGCTTTCCAACTAAACCACAAATATATTCTCCGTGTACAACCAAATTGAAGCATGTTCAATGACTTATAACTTATTAAAGTCACCTTTTAGCAAATATATTCTGAATTTAAATCAATTTGTGTATTACAGAGTATTCTTTTTAAATTAATATTAAAATTTCAAAGATGGATATTTATTGCATTTTATGGCATTGGTAAATAAATGCTATAAACACTAAAATTTAGCACTAAATTATTAAAATAAAGGGTTATTTTATTAAGAATATTATACAAGTCAGTTTTATTGGTATAATTTTTTCAGGCTGTTTTTTCAATAGAATTTTAAGCACGTGGATATTTTGAACTAATTTTGTTTCAAAGATTACGGTGTTTAGAACTTTTAATTTGATTGCATCAAAACACATATTTGTGTAATTGTTTAAGTAGGAAAAGGTTGTTTTATAATAATAAGTTTAATCGCAAAATAAGTTTTATACTTCATCATATTTTAAATAGCGTTCTTTTAAATAACGCTACTAATTGACAATAGTGAACAATAGTGAATAGTGTATAAACATTATACAAATTAATTATGAAATTTATTATATCTGTTTAAACCGAAAACCATACAAAAACCATTATGGCCGTCATCGAGAGAAAATCACTCTACTTAACAACTGCGATTTAACCTTGTTGTATATAATAAAACATTAAGTCTTTTCTCAAACCAGAATTTTTGATATTTGTCTTTTTTTTCTCCGGCGAACATTTTGGTCCATTCGACCGTATTTTTCGAAGAAATAAAGGACGAAATTTAACAAAATTGTTGTGTGTCTGAAGTCTCTGTTGCGTCAATTGCCTATCCAGGACTCATGAAATTAAAGATTGCACGAGCACTCACACTTGTTCGAAATGCAATAAACGGCATCACACGTTATTGCATCGCGATTCAGTTTCNAAGTATCTAGATCAGCTCGGAAGAACACTTCTTCCACTTCGGCTGCTGGATTAGGTACAGCTTCTGGTCTTCCTCCCCCTGCACCTGTCAATCCCAATATACCATTTACGTCAATTGGTACCATTTCTTGAGTTCCGTCGAAAAATCAGGTGTTTCATACCTCTCGGAATAAAGTTTATGTTAGGAACGGCTATGGTGAACATTATACACCAGGGCATCTCTCCCGTGTTCTTATTGATCCTTGTGCTGAGACTTGTTTAATTTCAAAAAGACTGCAAAGTCGATTAAGGCTAGCAACTTTTTGTACTGACACAAAGATTTCCTGCACAGATGATATGTAATCTATAGCTCGAAAACTTTGTTCAATAGCACTTGGTTCATCATGTGATCCGTCGTTTTCTCTCAAAACCTTAGCTCTAATAGTTAAAAATGTTTCTGGGAACTTTAATTCTGTGAGAATGTCATCATCTCTTAAAGAAAATTTAGCCGACCCTCAATTCTATGAAAGTAAACCGGTTGACCTTTTGATTGGCTCTGAAGAATATCCCAGAATTGTAATCAGGGATACTCAACGAGACTTTTTGGGTAGTATGGTGGCCCAAAACACTGTATTAGGGTGGATAATTTTTGGTCTAATGGTACAGTCTCAAGTCCGAGTCTTTTCCACTACCATCGAATCTTCGGAAGAAGAGTCTCGGAATAAAAGTCTTAATAGATTTTCGCAATTGGAGGAATCTCCGAAAAATAAAATTATTTATACTTTTAATAAAATTTGCGAGGAAAATTATAGAAATACTACACGTCGTGGACCTGATGGTCGCTACATCGTTACGCTTCCTTTCAAAGCAGAGTTTCCTCATCAGTTGCATTTACGATCCAGTGTCTTTCAACAATACCTTCGGACTGAATCCTCTCTTCTCCGAAAAACGAAGTTTAAAGAAATGTATGATACGGTTGTTGAGGAATATTTGCAATTGGGTCACATGTAACCTATTTCGTTTCCTCTCTCTACTACTTGCTTGTTACGGCTTGTTACTTGCCACATCATCCAGTTATTAAACCAAAACGGAAGACTACTAAATTAAGAGTTGTTTTCAATGAAGAGTTGTTAACAAGACGTCAAATGGGACAAGTCTTAACGATTATCTTTTAGTTGGCTCAACTTTGCAGTCAGACTAAGTGTTATTAATTCATCGTTGGCGGCTGTTTAAATATGTTTTCAATTGCGACATCACACAAATGTGCAGGCAAAACGACGATTCAGAGTCTAAATATCTCTTGGTGTCACACATTCTTCGAAAGTGCATGTATGTTGATGACGTTTTAACAGGGACACACGATATTTCAAAAGCTTTTATCGCTCGATCAGCTCATAGCAGCAAAATTCGAACTTCGCAAGTAGACTTCGAATAATCGAAAAATATTAGAGTTTTTTCTACCTGAACATTTGGAGGATGCTAAACTCTTTACTTTAATAGAATCGAGTACTTCGAAAACGTTAGGCATTCGATGGAATGCTCAACTGGATTCGTTTTTCTTCAATGTGAATCCAATTGCGCGATAAGTGAGGCATACAAAAAAGGAAGTACCTCCATCATCGCTAAACTATTTGATCCAGTCGGGTGGACCAGTCGTTATTGTTGCAAAAATGATAATGCAGAGAGTCTGGCTTGATCACATCGGGTGGGATGATTTACTTCCACATTATACTGAAAACGACTGGCAGAAATTTTTGACCTCATATTACGAAGTCAATGTCATCATAATTTCTAGATGGGTCAAATACACACCTGAATCTTCCGTCGAACTTCACGGGGGTTATATACGTTCTCATCAAATCTCCCAGGCTGAAAAACACACTCATTTGCTGTCTTGTAAAACAAAAATGGCCACTATAAAATCAATTTCAATTCCAAGACTGGAATTTTGTGGTGCAGTTTTAGCCTCTGAGCTATTTAAAACTGTGCTAAAGGAAATTGATATTAAGATTCAACGCATTTATTGTTGGACAGATTAAACAATAGTTCTTTCATGGTTGAAAAAAGATCCTTGTTTTTTGACCATCTTAGTAGCAAACAGAGTATGCATAATTCATGAAAACGTTGGTAACACAATTGGTATCACGTTCGATCGGAGGAGAATCGTGCCGATTTAGGTAATCATGGCATTACTCTTTCGGAACTCGTCTTCAATTCGCTTTGGTGGCAAGGCCCTAAGTGCCTTCATAAGAACAAATCTGAATGGAATATTTCAGATCTCTCTCAGCTGGACACTTACCTTGAGAGTAAAGAAGATCACGTTTTTCAATGAACATAAATGGAAGGGCTCTTGATAGGGCTCTTCGTGTATTTTCATATCTTTTGCGCTTCTTTTATAACAGCTGAATATCTCACCGGTCAGGTCGTGTTAGTTGTAGCGAATCTCTCTCCAGTTTCAAAATAAAAAGAACCAAGTTACAAAAAGATATCTCAAATTGTTCACTTTGCGGACGAGTATAATATGTCTATCGGATAGTAATCCTTAACCCACCAAAAGTAGCCTTGTTCCTTGTGGATAAAGACGGCGTCATGATACTAAACGGTCGTTTAGTGAAATCTCTTTCCTTAACGTATACCGAACAGAAGCATAATTTTGCCATACTCAAGCAAATATACTCTCTCTTAGTGGAATTTATTCGTTTGCTTTTTATTCACAGATGAAACAGGACGAGCTTGTAAAATATCTAAAGGGTATGCATGAATATTTGTCTGTTTTTCAACGAAAGTCATTCACTTAGAAGCTGCATCTGATTTGTCAACCTCTACCTTCTTGGCCGCTTTTCAAAGATTCATGTCCTAGCAAAATATTTTCGGATAACGGCACAAACTTTGTAGCCGCGTCTCGTTATATTGAAAAAGATATTCGGTCATTTTTATGGAAAGTCAATGCACAGTGAGTTCCACTTACGGAATTCAGGGCCTTTCGTGGTGCTTTATTCCCGCAGGCGCTCCTCATATGGAAGGTTTTTGGGAAGCCGGTGTAAAGAGAACCGGTGTAAAGAACTTCACTTTCGCAAGGAGGCACAAGCGTTCAAATACACTTTTGAAGAATTTTCGACACTTCTTGCGAGAAACGAAGCTTGTCCTAACTCCCGTCCTCTTTGTCCTCCCTATCTCGAATAACCAGTAGCGCTCACGCTAGGTCTTTTTTTATTGGCTCGCCAATTCTGGGTCCTCTGGAGCGTGAAATCACTGATATTTCGTTAAGTTTTGTAAATCGATTTCAAAAAATGCAAGCTCTTTCTCAACATTTCTGTCGTCGATGGAGAAAGGAATATTTAATGAGTTTGCACAAGCGTTACAAATGGATAAATTCCAATCGCGAAATTTAAGAAAATTATTTAGTCGTGATTCGTCACGAACAACTTCCTCCAACTTAATGAACTATACAGAGGTTTCGACGGTCATTTTCGAGTTGTAGACGGTTAAACAACGAATGGGGTTGTTAGACGACATATTTCAAAATTGTTCGTTAAGACAGAAAAATATATATTACAATATTTTTCCTCACCGTTAATACTCATTGTTTACTAGCATTGTCAACCTTCTTGATGATTATGAGGAAACAATGGAGATTGCGGAACCTGAAATCGCATCAGTTCCCGTGGTTTCTCCCATATTGATTTCCACAACTCCGTCACCAAATGCTACGACATCAACTACTATGGTGGAGACATCTAAAGCTCTTGATGTGCTTCCTCCCGCTACTACATCAACTATAAACAAAATTATTGTTTCAATTTCCGAAACTTCGTCGGATTAGTCCTCGGGCTTGAAGCCGTCCACAATCGCCGTACCTTCCGTCCGTAATTGTCTTGTTTGCAAGAACAAACATCCGTTACGGTTTTAGCCGAAATTTTGCAGAATGAGTCACGAGAAAAGACTGCCTTAGCATCTCTTGATGCCAGCATTGTAAAGGTGATCATAACACCCTCTTGCATTTTCGCTCCCCACTACCTAAAATTTCTCAAGAAAAAAATCAAATTATTAATGCCAATCGTTCAGTACCTCCTAAACCGGCGAAAACTTTGGTCCGTCCGATCCATAAACCATCTCAGATCACATAGCTATCCGTCAAAGTAGGCATGTCGTTTGCCTCCACGATTTTAGCCAAATTGCATCTCCCACGAACATCCATTCACTTACGTGCAGTCCTGGACCTTTGCTGCAAGATCAGCTATATCTGCGAAAACTTGGTCCACTAACTTAGATTGCCCGTATCCAAAGTAGATAATGACCTCTAATGCCGTTATACCGTTGGTCAGACAATAGTTTGTACGGCTAAGGTGTGGAAGATTCGGGGAATCAACACTCCTACAGAGTTGTTTCGGACGTCATTCAAAAGAGTTTGATGGATTTCAGTTAGCTGATCCCACGTTTAATCTAGCTGCGCGGGTCGTACTCGTTTTTGGACCAGAGGTTACACCTCAAATTATGAAAAATAGGAAGCAATCAAGCCTAGGTCTTCCATTTGCCCAGCTTACCATATTTGGTTGGGTCCTTTCTGGACAATCACCCTTGTAGGCGATTTGAAAACTCCATCTCTGCTAGTCAGGTCTCCCGAACCTCTTAAAAAACACAGCTCTTCTGATCAGGTCTTTTGGACCTTTTAATAAGCTCCAGTTTCACTGTTCAGATCTTCTGGACCTGTTAATAAGCTCCAGTTTCAATGGTCAGGTCTCCTGGAGCTTTTAAAAAACTCCAGCTTAACTGGTCAGGTCTACTGGACCTCTTAATAAACATCCAGCTGTGCTGGTCAGGTCTGAAGGACCTTTTTAATAAACTCCTGCTGTGTTGATCAGGTCCATTAAACCTCCTAATAAAATTTTAGTTGTAAGTGTTTTTGAAAAAAATTTAAATTAAATAAATACACATTTTAAAAGCTCACTTGAATTATACGTTATATTTAACCTTAACTTTTAAGTGAACTCTTAATTTTAAGTCTATATTTAAGATTTATTTACGCCTATTTAGTACCAATTCCAACACACCTTAGTGTTGCACTTAGGGTTAATCATTAGTTAGTAGTTGTAATTTACTCCCCTTTATTACGACTTTGGTGGCAGTATTTACACTATTTCTAACTAATAGAACCGCTAACGATTCTCTATTTTTCGGAATACATTGGCAGCCATATTCGACGCCATTTGATAGCTACTTGCAAGCTTTTTTTCATTTTGGCCGTCATCGAGTGATCAAAAAAACCAAAGTTTATAAGAAAATATGATTGTGGTGTTGATTAAAAATAAAATGTTGTTTATAAGTTATCTGAGGCGCTAAATCCAAATAATCAAATGTTTTTTCTAATAGCTCTAATTTTTTCGATACATAATATTTTTAGCAGAAAACGATAAATGTATAATTAAGCGATTTCTTCTATACTCAGAATAACTTGAAAAAAGTATTTCATATTTAGTTAAAACACATACAAAACATATCAGCTCTAAGTCGTGCTGACATCGGGTTTCCATATGTAAGTTGTAACATAGGTATCGTTAAAGTTTTAAAATAAACAACCATTTTTTGGTGATTTTGATAAAGTTTTAAAATAAACAGCCATTTTTTGTTGATTTTCCAAAATTTTGCATAGAAACTCAATTTATATTAGTTTGTGTTACAGCAATGTTCTAAAAAGGAAAAACTTTGATTGTAAAAACTTGGCAACTTAATGAAGGAGGAGAAATAATAACTTTATTTAAAACTTAACTACGTAATTCTAATTCTAAAATGCTAAATATTTTATTTTTTTTATCAATTTTAATAATTACACCTTTATTATAATTACTGACTACATTATTTTAATTAATGTTAGTATCAAAAAATGATATTGAAGTTTATAGTTGAATAACATAATAAGAATTGCATAAGAATAAAGATTTATTTATAAACAACATAAAGATTAAATATATTTGTAAATCATTGTTAACAATTGCATAAATATATGATTATAAATTGTTAAAAACCCTGACAATTTATTATCTTCGATTCTAAAAAAAGCATTTTTGGGATGCAAGATTTCCATAAATTTTAAATTTATTTAATTTTTCATTAAGTCTAGCGTTATCAAACTTAACTTCTTAATCAATACTTTTTATATATAGAATTCGACGAAAAATAAAACATTTTTGTTACCTTTTTTTATAGTTACACTTTATTATACTTTCATGGTTTTTTCAGTGACGTTGGAAAGTTATTAAAAAAGTCAAATAAAATATTGACGTAGTTTCAAAAATGTATGCCGAGCATTTGAACAAATATCAATAAAATAAACAAAAATTATATATTTCAGTGACAACATATAAAATAATTTTATGATAATTGTAAATCCTTTCATTACTTTAAATAAATACATATTAATTAAAATATACTGGATTATCTATAAACAATTTTATTTCATTCTGTAAATTCTTGATTTAGTTCCGCACGTTTTTGGCATTTGCTGTGAAGGTAGCTCATCACATTTTTGGCAGAATTTAAAATTATTTAAATTTGATAGATAATGCAATCAATCCACTATTAAATTTTTTCGTACAATTTTATAGCCGAAATACCACTCTGCAGGATATATAAAAATACTAACATAAGTTTGTCAATCCATTAATCCGCGGAAACACTGATCACGAAGCGAATATGTTAGAGATATAGCTAATTCGTTAGTTATAGGCAGTCGAGTAAAGTAAAAGTCATCGAAGGGTCTAAAAAGTTAAGAGTAAAATGACAATGATCTTATAGTATACATCTAAAATATATAAGTGACATATAAATTACCATGTGGTTTTTGTTTTTTCTATTTTCGTAAGTAGGATGCACTTTCCAATTTAGTGCAGGACCAAGTGAAACTGTATACACATAGGTAGTGGGTATACAGTTCCACTTGGTTCTTGTTTTCACTTGGTTCTTGTTTCTTCTTATTGTTTAACTTTATTTTCCAGCGATTTATAATATATACTTATATTTTAAATACAATTTTTTGTGTAGTTAATTAGTTATTAAAAAAACTTAAAAAAAACAAGAGCACCACCAAAAACAATACCACCACAACTATAAATACTTGAGTGTTATATCTATTGAGTATTGGGCGAAGCTTAAAATTTCAGGCGTCTTTTTTAATACAAACGGTTCACCTAATGTAAAAGCCTAGGTAATTAGCACGGAATACGCGCTCGCTTGACGGTTGTAGAGTAACTCCATTAATTACCATATTGATTAACAAAACATAATCGTGTATGTCTTAACACGTGTACAAAAAGTAGAACATTTTCTTGGCTTCTTCGAAGGCTGTAAATTTCTGTATCTTAAGAGCAATAAATCATGTGATATATCTTATGTGGTGTATCACAATACAAAAGTAATGTCGTATGTAAATATAAATTTGTATTCTGATCATAATTAAGTTTAAAAAATATTTTTTATAAACTATCCAAAGGTGGCATTATTGGGAACATGATACTATATAGAACCTGAAGTGTGCCAAAACTTAGTAAAATCATTTCCAACCCGTATTCAGGCATTTTTTTTATAAACTTACACGCCACAAAATATTTATTGTATTTGAACGACATTGTTAACATTTTTAGTATCCTTTGTTCGTTAATGTTATACTATATTGCTCTTGGCGCCAAATTCAGAGACCTAATCGGTGGTAATGTCGAAAACTTTTGAATGTTAAAATCTACTGGTATGGAAATGGCAGGAATGATTTTGACTACCGAGTAAAACTTTCGAATATCGTTAGACAATATCGTTG
>JXPX01029190.1:0-12184 GCA_001047195.1 Sarcophagidae sp. BV-2014
TTTTAAAATAAATAAAGAATGTATTGCTGCAGTTTTAATTCCATTTAAAATTTGATATATTTAGTTGAATAAATGTAAAAGTAGTCTTAAAGAGTTATTAATAGACGGTTTAAATATAAAATGGAACAATTTTTTAGGTTTTAAAAAACTTTCATAAAGAAGAACAAGATTAAAGTTATTTTAAGGGGTAAATGTACAATTTGTAATTGTTGTTAAAGTCTATACTTTTTTAAGTTTGTTCATCAGCAAAGGAGGTTTTAAATATCTGATTATAAAAACTTTTGTTTTAGATTACTAGAGTATTGGAAAAATTGCTTACACTGAAAACAACATTTTCAAGAGGTTTAAAAAGATGTACTGAAACTTTTTAATATTAACTTATTTACTAATGCAATAGAAAAATAAATCATTTATATATATGGAATCATTTTTTATTCAGAAATTAAGAGTTATTGAAACATATGGTAATTTCAGAAAAATGCACGAACAAAATAAAAACTTATTCAATTTTCGTAAACAATTTTGGAATAAAATAAAAAAACAGTTTACAGTAATAGACATACTCCTATAGAGATTTGTTATAAAAAGGGTTTAGCAATATTAGTAGAGCTTTTAATAAATGCTTTTTTTGTTTATAAGTTTCGATGTTTAATTGCTTTGGGTGTATCTATTTCATAGGCTTTTTTAAATATATAAATATTTTTGCACATATAACATATTAATCATAGCTCATCTTCAGCTAATGTGGCAATTCTTATTTTATTTTATATAAAACTTTTAGTTAAAAAACGGGATACATATTTTTAAATCTTAAAAATGTTTGTTTTACACCAAAAAAAATTGGTTTTTAAAACATAAATTGACAACGCCAAAAATATGATATAAATATAACACAGTCCAAAAAGAAGTACATTTTTGTAGTTGATTGTTCAATTGAATATTTAACGGTTTGATACCAATGGACCTGAAAAGGTGATCAAATCGATTTTAATATTTCTGTTGATCTTATATATTCACATATATGTCTTTTTTTTGTAGTTGTATAAATGTATATTTTATATTGTTTATGGAAAGAGCTAAAACTTTGCCTCAGAGTGTTAATATAAATTATAGATGGTTAGCAAGATATGAGCCAGATAAAAGTATTTCTTGTTATGTTAAAATAACTACAAACCAACCGATTGCTTTTACCTAAACATGCTGCAAAATAATATTGCCATCTCAGGTTATGGTTTTTCGTATATTCAATTTGAAATATAAAATATTGGAATAGTGTTTTAAAGCTAAACAAGAGGATACTCAATAACATGTTTTGTCGAAATCTATACATATGTGTTTTGTCGAAATCTATATATATTAAACTCTGTTACTACTCCCCGATTTCAAAAAGATTACCAATATTTCGAATAGACCTCCAGGGTGGATTTAGGTTTGTGATCATTCCGTTGAAATAATAACTTTAAAGGTTGTGAGCAAAATTAATAAAAACAAAACTAAGAATTACAATTTTATATTATTTGACATCATATATCTCGAGTAATGTGATAACAAGAGTCCTAAAACATGTAGGTATATGTGTTATTAATGCTAAATAAAATTTGAGCATTTAGATAAGTTGGCGTGCCAGCTCCCACACAAAGAACGTATATTTGCAAACATGTATAAAGTTAGATAGATATAGACTATAAATTTTGTAGTAATAAATATGTTATTAATATAAGAAGTAGCTTGAGATCGGATAAGAGGTCGTGGCACCTCAAAGTAAAATGACACAAAGGTCCCAAATCATGGGGGCTCATAAATAAAATTGGGGACCATGTATCTTTTATTTAGTTTTTATCACGTAGTTGTGGGGGTGTTACGAAACTTAACCCCTATGGATATTTTAAAATAATGTATATACCTTCATAGAAATTTTTTAAAATTTAAAATTCATTTACAAATTACCCGTTATTTTTAGCTCATCTGCTGATAATGTGAAAATTTATGGTTTTTCTTAAACTCTTTTGCTTAGTTCATTAGACATAAATAAAACAAAGCGACACTTTTTTGCAAAAAAGCATATTTATAATTCCTTTAAAAATACTTGTTTTTAACATAATTTTTTTTACATTAAATAGTCCCTCCAAATATAAGTATTAATAAATAAACTTATACTTTTAAACTTATTTTTGTTATATTAAATATAATTTTATACAAATGTATACATTAGAATTTAAAATTTTTATATATCTACATAAGATTAGCACGATTTGCGCGAATATAAATATTAAATTAAATTTTTGTAAGTATTTAAAACAGTTTAAACTTTTGTAAATAATTGTTAAAAATATTAAAAAGTTTTTTTTTTAAATATCCCACTTTTCCTCCATTTTTTCATGGCAACAGTACAATAATTCTCCAGGTGAATATAAAATTATCCTAATCATAGAATCAAAATGTAGTTAATATATAGAAAACTGTCGTTACTATAAATAAGGATAAAGAAAATTTTAGTTATATGAGGAATGTCAATATTAACAGCATACAAAATTAGTTCAAATTAATAAGAATGTTTTTTACAGATTACTATACTAAATTCAATATAATGTACGAAAATTGTTGCAAACTATTTTAATGATTATTCTTTTGTATACCTAAAAACTATTTGTTTGGTTAAGGTATACAAAAAATTAGTAAGCCAATTGATATTTTATAACAGGTTAGAACGTAAAATCAATTAATGAAATTCATTTAATTTAGTTGACAACATAAGTGATTAATCTTGCACAGCTACAATTTATACAATAATTACAAAAAAAACAACAATTTATACAATAATTTAAAAATAAATTCTTGAGCATGACAAAAGCATATTAAATATTTTCTAAAGTAGACTCTATTTAGTAGACACAATACACCCACCCACGCAAACCTTTTAGAAGCTTATAAATCAATTTCATATTGAAAAAGTCCATAATTTAATTCAAACGATTAAAAATGAAATAAATAAAATACCGGCAGTGGCAACCGCGGCAGCAGTTATAGAAAAAATATAAATAAATTAAATTTATCAAACACGGGGCAAATAATTACTGAAATACAATTTATATGACATGTTATGGCACACGACAACATCAACACCAACAACAGCAACAACAACAAATAAAAAACAGTAACAACACTTTAATAAGATAACTATCAAAGTATTAGACAATCGGGCGCCACTGTTTAACAACAACAACGCAAATAACAACGATAATACAAATTATTAAAATTTGAAGCAAGAAATGTATCCACACATTGTGACATCTATATTTGCATTCATTCACTCGTTCATTCATTAATTTATATTTTTTTAAACGTATGTAAATTCACTCACACTCTTACAATTCAGAGTTAATTTGAATATGACTTGTGTTGACTTGACTTGACTCGACTCGTTACTGTAATTTTAAAGTCGTCTAGGCGTACGTACACTCACAAATATACACGTGCTGCTGAAAACGATCAAACATTCAAATGCCGCCTTTTTAAGACAATCGCAATTAATGGATCGTGTGAATTTGAATATTAATTTATGGAATAGAACTCATGAATGAATGAAACACATATTACATGCA
This sequence comes from Sarcophagidae sp. BV-2014, assembly GCA_001047195.1. Taxonomy (NCBI): domain Eukaryota; kingdom Metazoa; phylum Arthropoda; class Insecta; order Diptera; family Sarcophagidae; species Sarcophagidae sp. BV-2014. The sequence continues at coordinate 3,603 of JXPX01029190.1, forward strand.
TACGTACATACTTCATGCATACAATACATCACTATCTGCATACATAGACGTTCAGAGAATATCGCTTTATTATGTAAAGTATCGTCATCATTGTTGTGGGCGTTTTGTGACAGTAAATAAAAACTAAAGGTAAATCATTGCTCACATGATGATAATCGTTCCATGCGATGTTCAAACATGTTAATTTAGATGCAACAAGATTAATAAATTTTGCAAGTGGGCCGATTTGCAATTCACACGTTTTGTTGTCAACTTTTAATAAAAAAATGTTAATAAACGGTAGAGAATTTATAATATTTTGATAAAACCAACCAAACTACGCACTCTTATAAAGTATTGCCATGTTAATAGTAAATTATTGTTACCTAAAATAAAATATTCTGTTTCTATGTGTATGTTACTTCAGGAAATAAAACATTTATATTTAATAATAATATACATTAAATATGCAAAGGATGTCCAAAATTGAGGTATTATTATTAATATTAATAAACCAAAGACTTTTTTAGGTATTAAAAATATTTTTATTAAAAAACCAAATAACGAACATCAAAAGATGTTTTAACGCACGATTTTGGTAAACTATGAATTCATCACCTAAAAGAATGCCAATTTTAAATTTTCTTTAAAAGAATTCATTATAATCTTGCTGCGTGACAAGTGGTTTAAGCCATTAATTTTTCCGCAAAACCAGCTTCGGACCATCAACCTAAAATCAGAAATGAAACATAATATTTATTTTATACGATGTTTACACTATTACATATTTTATCCGTCTTTGAACTATTTATTTCTGCTGAATTTTTGCAATATGTTTTTTTAGATTTTGAGCACAAATCTTTCAATTTTCATTAAAAAATGAGATTCATAAATGTTCTCTCACTATGTGCTATGAATAGCTGTGATATAGAGAGAGTTAGCACAAGTAACTACTAACAATAATATGTCATCGCCTTTGTTAAAAAAGGAGGAGAGAGACGGCAATAGTAACCCTTGAAAATGATAAAGATTGAATAAGATAAAGGGCATGTACAATATGTTTGTTATTGTATCGTTACATCAGATATAAAGAACCAAGAATACAAAATATTTATTTGTATGTTTAATTATTAAATAAACAAAAATATTAAAATTATTTCATATTGAATAATTAGTAAAAAATATATATAATCATGAATCATACGAAAAACAATTTTTAAATGATATATTACAGGTCACTAATATTTTCTTTAGGTAGAAAAAGTAAAATAATCTTTTTGTTCTATTAACAATTGTTTTGATTTTACAAAGAAAATCTAATAATAAAAAACTTTATAGTACTTTTATAACGTGTCAAATTAAAATTTAACAGCAGTGTGTAATTTTTATTTTTATATGTAATTTTTAGTATTGTTTCAAAATGTCCCTAAAATATTGATTTTTGATTATTTTTAACACTTATTTTAAACAACTAAAAAACATCTCTAATTATAAACTGACTTCAGCGGCACGGTTACACTTGGTTTACTCACCCAAATTGAGCAGACTGTAATTCTCAATATCAGATTAGAAATTATTTATTCTTTGAACTTTCCTTTTTCAATGGAGTTCTTTTTAGGAGTATAATATTACCCTTTGATTCTCTACACAACATATAAGGCGATTTGCCTTAAGGACGTTCGTTGGTAATTAAATCACAAAAAAATACTCAAATTCTTCTGTTTCAACAATTTTTCTATGTCTACGTCATCAATTTTCCGCACAAAAGTAATAAGTTAAAAATTCTTATATTATTTTTTGTTTTTTTAGGCATAATAATGAAATTGCCGGCGTAAAGCGTGATCATCTGGGTTAAGTTTTTGAGTCAGCAGGCTTAGAAATCTTTAAATGGACGCAAAGTATTGATTGTTTAATGTATAACTAGTATAAATGCTCGGTCCTTTGTGATCGGTAGGTTTACATATAGAGGTTTATATTATTTTAAACTGTACAATTCCAATTCAACTGTTAACACTAATATTATTTTAAAATTCTACTATGTATTTTAAAAAATAAATGCTTCTAAACGAAATGCCATATTTCACCCCATTCATTATATAACCTTAATCTGTATTGACCGCCCCAGGAGAAAGTTTAAATCCAAACTTTCTGTTTGAATTCAAACTTCCTTTTCAAATCAAATCCTTCTGTTTCAAAATAGTAATCATATTCTTGGGTACACACAACTTTTTTCATGTGCCCATCAAGAATGTTGCCGCGATAATACAACAATAAATCATATAACAGCTACAAATTTCATATTACAAATCTACAAAGCACATTTCGACTTAATTGTATTTTCTAAAAACTTAATTTTAAGTGTGAATAATATTNTTAAAATGTTTTCGGCCTGAATACCTTCTTTGAATAACAGGATACAAAGCACATTTCGTCTTAATTGTATTTTCTAAAAACTTAATTTTAAGTGTGAATAATATTGTAGATTCTTAACAAGAAAGCTGTTTTTTTGTAGACGTTGTTTTTTTAGTTTAAGCGTATATTCGCAAAGTAAATCAAACCTAAATACTATTCTCGCAAAACCAAGTGGCCAATGCTATTAACCACTTCAAAAATTCAGGTACTTCTAACAATCCTCCTCGCTGACAGATTGTTATATAACCCTAGCGTTATCAGCGTTATCAGCGATTCAACTAGAACTATCACAAGAAGAAGAGAATTTATATGGAAGAATAGCATGATTGGAGAAAAATGTGCTAAATTAATCTCAATAGTCACTTACAATTTGTAAGAGACCGCTATCTTAAGAATAAAGTGGTATGTAGTGAAGAGGTGAATGACTACATTTATGGTAACGGTGGCTAACGACATGTTTCACGTCTCAGAAATGTTGAGCCAAAAATATGGTAATGATTCAGTAATGATTTGGGCATGTGCCATAAGTAATGGTCGCGGTCCACTGTGTCAATAAAATCTGCAAAATGACATATGTTGACTTCCGATATACTGGGCACAAATCTAACAGGACCAATTACCCGAATGTTGGATTTTCCAGCACGTGAAAAGGATGGTAAATCTTTTTAAGATAAATGAATAGTTAATGCTTTGAAAGGGCGAGTGTAATCACCAGGCTTAAACCCATTGAACTTTTTTTAGCTATTCTAAAAATAGTTACAACTAAAAAAACCAACCAATAAAACTACGCTCTCAAATATTTTACAGGAAAAATATAATAATGAAAAAATATTATCATAAACCAATGAAAAGCTTCGGTGGTCTCCATATTAAAGAGAGCTTTTTCGGTTAAAAGCTTATACAGAGATTATAAGAAATGTGTTATTTCTTTAGACAAACATTTTTTTTTAAGAAGATGTAATTATAAGACAATACTCGTTATATTAATTTTCAAATTCTTGTTAACCTTTCACTGTGGAGGTGGTGGTATATATTACTCTTATTTATATAATTTTTTTTTGTATAAGGTTTGTGAAATCGAGTACCAGTTTTGTTTATATTAATAAAACAAAAAAAAATATTTTTTCATTAAAAATTTAGCTTATTTTTTGAACTTATTTTTTCAAATCATTCATTTTTTAGATAATATTGACATTTTTATAAATTGATAATTTATTTTTTAAGTGTTCAAGAATTTGTCCTTTACCTTTTTAATATTAAATATATTTTATAAAATTATCTTAAACATATTTACATTGGTTATAGTTAAGTAGACAATTTGTAATAAAAACCTTTTTGAATTGCTTTAAACTATTTAAAACAATAAACTATATAGATTCCCAAAATGATGTCAGGTTATTTATATGCACATATTCGGAATTTAAACATCTGATGTTAAAATTTTGGGTTATTGTATTTTGTCTTTCGATAAAAAATTTCAGGCCAATACCATGGAGTCAAACAGTGGAAAAGTACCAAGGCAGGTTATATATTATTTTTGATGATTTATTTTGAGTCACTTATAGTTCTCCGATATGACTATTAGCGTTAGTTATTCAGAGAGGAGCAGCATAAAATATATAAGCTTGAGAAAATAGACNACGCTAATATTAGTTATTCAGAGAGGAGCAGCATAAAATATATAAGCTTGAGAAAATAGACTCAAAAAAACATTTTATTACCACTATTGAGGCAGGATCTTATGTTTATAAATGGATATAATACATTACTTAAGGTTTGTTTAATATAATTGGTATGTAGTAATTGAATTTCATCTTGGGGAATTGTTATTAAACACCAGGTTGACCTGTGGAGTGTAGCAGTTCTGTTGTTTCATCGTAAAATATAATGCTTGAGTATTTTTCACAATTAACCATTAAAATTACAAGGTACAATAGTCAAACTGAGAAAATCGGAGACATATATATTATAAGGGTTAGTTAATAAACACGATCCTTGGGGAAAACAAGACAACATATAGTGTCGACAGTGAGAACTAATATATAATTTGAAGGTACGATAATTCTTAAAACTATGAATTAATTTAATTAAATATGTGGGAAAGTTTAAGTTCATTCTAAAAATGAGACCTTCGTATTACACTGTGCATTAACGTCCAAATAGCCTTGCTGCGTTGTTTTTTTGGTGGTCAAAGTTGGTTTTGATAAATTTCTTATTCTCACTAGTGCTTGTAAGGAGCTATGACCCTTCCAAACCCAAACTGTTAAAGTGGTATAACATTATTGTTTACTATAAAATCTGTAAATTTTTATTTAACGACTTATTCTCATACCTTAATTACATCCGAGAATGAGCATATTGGACGATATGAAGATAGTGAATCTGGTAGCTTACCCGATTTTTAAAAGGAATTACGTTAGATTTTTTGAATTTTGGAGGAATGTTACATTATTTTTTAACAATCTTTAATTATAATTTTAATATATTTATAAATGGATAAAGATTTTTTTGGAAGAGCTTTGGTTGTTAATATCGCCAGGATACTTTATATTTTTAGTGTTTTGATTTGGGTTAGCTAAAAGTTTTGATGCTAAATGGTTTGAGGCAAATCATTGTTATCAGAAGAAATATATACTATCATAATTATTAGGCATTTCCTTACCAAAATTGTAGATTGAAGAAGAACATTTATCTAAAGAAAATATTATGTTATTCTAGGACTTTTATCTGAAGGATATGATTTTATTGCGAATTCGTTTTTTAAATATTCTTAATTAAAAATAATCTTTAAGGTTTCTATGGCGTTGCCAATTTTGATGAATACAATTTTTCTGTTGTATCTTGTTCTTAATATAATTTGGCAAAGATTTTAGTTTTTTATGTTGGCTTACTTTTTTGGAACATTTTAAAATATACTCGAAATTTAATGTTTTCATCTATATCTCACTATTCGGAATATTGTAGAAAATATTTAAGTTATACCTTATATGCACCTTATATTTATGACCTGTAGCACTTTAAAAATTTTATTAAAAGAAATATAAAACAATAAAAATTCCAAATTAGTTAGAAATTCACAGGTCTCAGATCATTTGTCAGTACAACGGGAGAAAATATAAGTGGTTCATTTGTGAGAAAGAATCAATAGCAAAGCCTTACTAGTTGGCGCGTGCGTATTCAATTCAATTCGATTCTTTGTTTAACATTTTTCTTATAGTAATAGGACAAAATATATTTTTTAGAGTTAGGACTGATTTTTATTTTCTACTTAATTAATTAATACCACTTTTTAATTTAGTTGAAGGTAAAAAAAATTTACAAAAAAAACCTTTATAAATTTGTTTACATTTAAAAAGAGGATTCCAACTAGGAGAATAAAATTAAGATGCGATCAACTCATAAATATGGTTAAAATCAGTGTGGCGACAATTTTTGTTAAAATTTGTAGTAAGTTATGGAATACATTAGAGGTAAATACTTGCACAAAAAATATTTTTACATTTTTTTAGATTTCAGTAAAAGATCTAAAACATTTAAAGTAAATTTTTGAATACGAATATCAACAAGTTCAATATTTACTAAATTATGTTGTACAACCGTTAAGTAAATCATGTCATGGTTAGTTATGAATCATTTAAAGAGTTTGTTTTGAGCTATTTACAGTAGGGTACCATAGAAATACAGATTTTAATATAAGACGTTTCTTGCCAACACTAAGTTGGTAAAAAAACGCCTATAGTAGTTTTAATGTTTTGTTAATTTTATCAATAATTAAGGGGACATGTCCTTAAATTATAACCTACGGATCTTAAAAACTACCCAAGTATTAGACTTTGCAGACCAGGTAATTAAATAAAATTGGTTGTTGAAGTAGGAAATATGGTTGCCGCTAGCATGTGCGTACCATCGGAAGTAAAAATTATATCAATATTGTGCGATTCCAAGTTTTAACACAATATATTGCCCAAACAATTGGACCTAATACATCCCTTAGATAGGAGATAACTGTGAAAATCCCCACCTATTAAATATCTTTTATTACCACAATGTGTATGTATATCAGATGCAAATTGACGTTTCTAAACATCTGAGACTGGTGAGCCCCCGGGTAAAAATATGTAAATATATTAATAGTGTCTCCTATTAAAAATAGTTTATCACCAATATTCTTCATGGCAGTATAATCAACTAGTGGACGTAATTTATAATTTATGCTCAACCCTAGGCTCTTTAATTTACTCTGTAATTTCAGTAGTCTTTAAACTCATTGTAACCTATAGAAATGTTTGAATTTAAACCAATTTCAGAAACTAAACCCATATGCAAAATATGGGTAATTAAAAATTGGAATAACTCTAGATGTTAATGGCGAATGCGTCTTGCAATCCAGATTATCAGTTTTACTCCATTATTATCTATTATGATATAAATTGACATGCAAAATTAGCGATGATCTCTAATTGCTCAGCTTTGTTTCTACAATTTCTGAGATTTTTAATTAACCCCATATTAAAGTAGTGAAAAAAATAAAAACAACCATAATCTTGATGTCTGCTGCTGTTGTTATTAATATATTTTTTTAGTTGCAAAACACCATCGAATGTTAGTTTACCTTGACGTAGTGCAATTGGAAAGCTGTTACTATAGCTGTCCAGAGCTATAATGGATAATTTTTAAAAATTTCACCCCTAGTTAAGCAATTGATGATGCACCAGAATGAATAATTTTTTATTATTGTTTTGTTATTGTTGGAATNCATAGTTAAGCAATTGTTGATGCACCAGAATGAATTATTTTTTATTATTGTTTTGTTATTGTTGGAATTTAGAATTAGAATAAATTAGGTTGTTGTTGTAAAAAAAAAATATAACCAGTGTGTTTTTATTTTGCAATAAAACTTAAACAAATAAAAAATAACTAATCTAAAATCAGTCTTTACAACCAACTATTGCACGCGTAACAATTCTCCTTTAGTTAAGTTATTGGGCGTAATTTTGAAAAACAAGTGGTTATTGGCGGTCTTTAGTGACTTGTCTGTAAATCTTGTCCTCTCAATGTTCCTCTTTAGTCTGTCACTGTACGTATTGTTGTTTACTTACCACCGTCTAGTGTTTCCTTAATGTAATTTTGTGCAATGCAACTTAAGACTAAATTAGGTTAAGCCTTCGTAAGAATAAATTAATTTTCCATGTGTGGTCGTTTCATAGATTTTCGCCATAGTTTGAAACTGCGATGATCATTTCATTAACACAAACGCCCACAGCAGTGTAGATTTGCTATCGCTCGGTGGGACAGAAATTTGAATGCTATTTTTACAATAATTTTTNGATTTGCTATCGCTCGGTGGGACAGAAATTTGAATGCTATTTTTACAATAATTTTTGTGAGATTCTTAGCGAGAATGCCAAATCTTCCTTAACATATTATTAAGATACATTTCATTTATAATACAAATTACATTTCGCATATAAGTTTTATTACCGTAAATTATGTTTATTACTTTTTTAAGAATTTGCAAAAGATAAAATTTTAGTTGGTCTAAAATTAATTTTAAATCTACAAATCTGTTGTGTATTTTAATGTTTCTTTTGGTCAAGTTAAACTTGGTCACTAACATGTGTAATATAGACGTCTAAATGTTTTATCAATTTCAACAAATCAAAAAAATATTTTCTTTAGATTTATGCAGGCATGCATTTGTAGTTTTTTATTTTATTCTTTGTAGAGAAAGTTCTTATATTTATGTTACAATTTTTTTATTGATTTTATTTTGTAAATAATTTGTTTAAGAAAGACAACTGCTTTGGCAAACGTACAATAAAGAAACTAACTGTTCATGTCTATAATGAAATCGACAATGGCCATGGCCGTGATCTTGTCAACTCACGCATAGCCTGTTTAAAGTTTTAATAACCACCTCCGTCCAACCAAACCAACCAACCATCTGTATGTCCGTCCGGCTGTCCAACTGTTTCTCCATTGGATGTTGTTATTAACATACATTTTGATTTTATTTTAGGTTGTGTATAATTTGTAGTTTTAATTTATTTCATTTTGCTTGTTTTTTGTAGAGTAGTTGAGTTTTTGCTTCAAAATTTCATTCATTCATTTAGATTTTTTATTTCAATACCCTTAACACAGTCTTCTCGATTTACCATGTTTAAAAGTCATGATTTTTATTTCTTTTTTTT
>JXPX01032273.1:0-10524 GCA_001047195.1 Sarcophagidae sp. BV-2014
ATATATAAACGAAAAACCATTTACATGAATAGTTTAAATATTTTATTAAGGGATACAATAGTTTATTTGAGGATGGTTTGATGGTTTTAAAATATTATATATTTTTTTGTAATTACCTTCGATTGTATTTTCGAGTGGTATTAAATGTTTACTCAGTTTATCCTGAGCCATAAATACCAACTGTTGAAAATCGTGAAAATCATTTATATGTTGCCAACACTCCAAGCATATTGCAGATGAACTATGTTCCTGTTCTGATGCTAAGAACTAAAAATCCATTGTTAAAAGTAAATAAATATAATTGTCGGTGTTGTTTGTTTACCATTGGATCAAAATATTTGACGGTGATTTCATAAATTTCATTACTCTGGTCATTTGCATCGAATAACTTTATATAATTCTCATGGGAGCAAATGCACAGCCGACACAAAATTGATTTCGGACACATCTTTATTTTTGTATATTTGTTATTTAAATAGATTTTTTATTACAATTTGGACTTCATATTTGGTTAAAAATTTAAAACACAATGTCTAAGGTATCCATAATAACAATGTTGCCAATTACTGTTAAAACAACACGCCATACAACACAAAACAACACAAAACTAGTAAATATGACTAGTAAACTTTTGCATGGCTATGCTTTTTGCAGACATAGATATGGGGTTTTAATAAAACTTTCGTTAAGAGATTATTACATGTATTATGTTCCCGCGTTCGCCTGTCCCGAAACGTCATCAGGAAAGAAAAACATATTAGTGGTTCTGTATTGCAATGATCGCTTAATAGTTGTTGACAGCACTGTNTAGAAAAACATATTAGTGGTTCTGTATTAATGATCGCTTAATAGTTGTTGACAGCACTGTTTTATTTTGCTAGTTCTCTTTAACTTCATTCGTAATAGTATAACAACAATTTAATAATAGCACAACTTAATAGTGTAACAATATACAACAATTACTCTAAAAAACAAATTCGGAAACATATATAAATTCGGATAGGATATACTTAAAATAATGAATACAAACATTGTATGTCAAGTATGCTTTTGTTCTAGCTATGAATACAAAGCTTTGGTTGATGAAAATGGTCGGCATAATGGCATTTACAGTATCGCTGTCAAGTATTTTGATGCAATGGTAAATGAATGATTATGTCTATTCTACAACACTTCAACATTGGTTTAATTTTTGTCATCGCTGTTTCCTTTAAACATTTTACATTAATAAATAAATAGTGGTGCTAAAAATGATCTGATTGGTGAAGGAATAGAGATTACTAGTATATACTAAAAGTTATATTATAATTTGTAGTTACTGATTTCAAGAAGTATACTCTCGATAACCCAAAAGAAGTTACTAGCGATGGTGATGATAATTTTACAATACAGAAAACTAAATTTAAATGTACTAAATGTGATAAAGAATATTCTGCTTTAAACGATTTAAGAAATCATATGAATGTACATACTGATGAGACTATTACTCAGTGTCCATATTGCCTGAAAAAATTATCACTTCCCCGAAATTTACAATATCATATTAAAAGATTACATCCTGATAAATATGTTAAGCAATTTATTGACATTCCAAAAGTAGATTTAAACTCTGTTGGGCAAAATCTTAACAAATCTAATTCAAAATTGGAGAAAGCAGAAGCTGATTTTACTGCTTCTCCCAATCATAATGTTTATAATGCTTTTACAGCTATGGAAAAATGACCTTGAATGTTATTACTGTAATAATAACTTTAAGAGTTTTTCTATGTTACGTGAACATTTCAGAATTGAACATCCAAATGTTCGATTTTATATACCATGTTGCGAATATAAAATTGTGTCTCGCATTAGGTTAGTGGATCACATACGTTATCATCTGGATCCAACTTCTTTCGAATGCAAAAAATGTGGAAAACGTTTATCAAATAGAATTACACTTGAAGCTCATATGCGTTTACATCAGGGAAACAGACCTTATCAGTGCGATGTTTGTCAAAAAAAGTTTTTATTCAAATCAAAATTTGAACTTCACCAAGGTATTCACATTAAAGAACTAAAATACTTTTGCAACTTGTGTAACAAAGGGTTTTCCACCTAACTTCTTCTTAAGAAACATGGATATATTCATCGTAATGTAAAACGTTTATGTTATCAATGTGGTAAATACAGTCACATCGGTATTGAATTTAAAAAACACCTCATTGAACATAAAGATAATGAAAACTTCAGTAACGTATATGCTTGTGAATGTGGCCAGTTGTTATCATCAATTAAATTTCTTAAACTACATAAAAAAGCATATCATAGTCAAAACTGCAGACAATGTCCCTATTGTTTCTTTATTTTTAAACAAAAACGAAATATTCGTCGTCATATACAACTTGTACATCCAGTTGAATTTTCTAAGTTACCTGAACATTAAAAATCCAAATAAGATGTATTGTATTTGTAAGATTGTATTCTAATGAGACTATTTTTGTACTTCTTTTTAAGTAAGCTTGACTAAAGTTAAAGAAAAATTAATTTAATAAAAATTGATTCGCGATGCAATTTTAAAGAGCTTTTAAAAAATTTATCAATTAAATATTGCAGCAAATCAGATCTGCGACCCATATAAAAAGTTAACAATTAAATTATAATGAAAATTATCTTTATCTCGCAGAGTATTTGTTAATAATGAAATTTATATACTAGTATGAGGTTTCCATAACACGTTCGATATAAGGCGATGGAATTATTATATATATTTTTTTGTATTGTATATACATTGTCATCTGAAAACAACACATAAATGCTAAAAAAGAAAAAAAGGGCGAGCAACTTATACTGCCACACAGCAGTAGATTACACCCTATTACAATATGCATCAATGCAAGCATGATTTTAAAAGTCAGATTCCATATCATTGAAAGTGCTATATTTTCTCAAACATGCTACAAATGAACATTAATTTAAATCGAAATTATAAACTCTTAAAGCTATGATCTAAATTTGAAAAACCATTAAAACTACAAATGTAACGTAACGAAGGAGTTTATTTGGTCTCACTTCAATTAAATATGTATAGGAAATATATTTTCCGAAAAGCGAGTCTTAAGACTGATCTATGCTTTTAGATCGAACGAACTTTCATATCAATTTGACTTTTATATAAAATGGTTTTCCTACTAAATGTAAATTGTATACGCATAGAAAAAAATGTTTACAGATCATTTAACGATTTCATATCAAATAGGATTTCAATAGGTTTTTGGTTAAATATGAATGAGCTTTATTTTTATATAATATGTAGAATTTCCTTGATTTTCTCTGTAAGGTATTATGCCAAGTACTTATTTTAAATCTATAAACATATATACAAAATTCGTTGTTAGATAATAAATTATTAATTAATGCGAATCGATTTATTTTTTGTTTTCCCTTTTTCTGTTTAATTTTACATATTTCTCTGATACCAGAAGTAATTTTTACGGTATATATAAATTATTTCGAAACTGACATATGTTGGATTTATTTTCTCAATAAAATATACTTGTAGAGTCTTAAGTCCGAACCGGNTATTTATTATTTCGAAACTGACATATGTTGGATTTATTTTCTCAATAAAATATACTTGTAGAGTCTTAAGTCCGAACCGGCTGATGTACTTATTAAACTTAACTTTAAGACATTGTCACTAATCTTTAATTAAGCTATTTCTATTTGCATTAGAAGTGTAGCTATTTGTCTTAAGTTAACGAAACAACAAATTAGACAAAATTTGCTATGTCAACAATGTCTAGGTCAAAAGTAGCGAGTATTAATTTTACCATTAAAATGATATAACGAATAGTCGTGAGCTCGTTGAAAAATCAGCGAAAAAAATATTTATGTGTTGGACATTTACAACACTAGTTTGTTTTCATCCTCGGTAGTTCTCTTTTAATTTGCATTCATCACAAAAGTTTTATTTTTGTATAAACACAAAACTTAAAAATTATGTGTCCATCAGTTTTATGTCGACTTTGCCTTTGTCTTAGAAATGAAATTAAAGAATTGGTTAATGAAAATGGCCAGTACAACGATATATATGAAGTCAGTGTTAAATATTTTGATCCTATGGTATGTATATATTTACATTCATAAGTAAAAGGATATACTTGTAGTCACAATACAATTTATAAATTATAGTTATTAACAACTGTTATATGTGTGGACTGTTGGCAACATATTAAGGAATTTAACGAGTTTCAAAAATCAGTACTTGAGGCACAATCGAAGCTTGAAGGCATTGAACAACAAAAAGAACCTATTGTTAAAATGGAAATGATATTACTAGATGAAGGTAATTTGCTTTCGTTTAACGCAAAAGTACTCTTTAGGAGGGAATTTTTAAAAAAGTGGATCTCGAAATTATCCACTAACCCGGCTAAAGTACATAATAATAATAATATTTTTTTAATCAAAAAGGTGAGAACAAATTGAACTTTAAGAACTATAAAAATTCGATAACAATTGAGTTTAAGAGCTTTACCCCTTTCAACATTTTTTTTCAAATGCTACTGAAAAAATATCCTAATTTACCACCTGCAAAAATATCAATATTCTCGATCTTCATTTAGTATATAAAATGAGTATAAACACGACTGGTTGTCTTCTGACTAGCTAGAAGAAAGCCATTACTCAGAAAATACTTGATCTAGGACCGGCAGTATTAAGTCACTTCCAGAAACTTGGGTACCTTTGCGAAATATATAATATAATTATATTCCAAGAAGGTTTACTTGGAACCTTTCTGATAAAATAAAAGACTTCTTATTTCTGTACAAATGATAAACAAATCAAAACTTTAAAATTGTTATTTAAAATAAGAAGGTTTAACAAAACTCTAAAAATTTCTAAATAAAACAATATTTATTTCGTATAACGAAGTTTCCGCACAATAAATAAGTTCAATAAAAAAAGTACAATAAAATCTGTGGTTGTAGTAAATTAGTCAAATTTCAAAGTTCAGTTAGTAACCGAATTTGAATTAAACAATAAAAAAATTTGTTCATAACAATTAGAAGATGATTTAAAGGCTTGTGTACAGATATTTTTTGATTGTAAGAAATGTTAACTCGAGGCAATTTGCGGTAGAAATAATAAAATATAAAACATTTTTTAGATTGTAATATGAGTGCTGTTCAAGATGACAATATATCGTTGTATGATTCAGTTAAATCTTTTAATTTCGATGATGAAATTCCCTTAGCTGAATTGTCATCCACCAATATATCCTTAATTGGTTGCAAAGAAGAAAGAATTGAACATGATTCTATATCTACACTGGATATCAAATATAAATTTAAGTGCAACATATGTGACAAAGGTTATAAGAACTATAGAGAGTTACGCGAACATAAAGTCACACATAGTGGACGGCCGACTTATCAGTGTCCTGTTTGTCCGCGAAATATTACACGTTATCAAAACATCAGCCGACATCTTCAAATAAAGCATCCCAAGGAATATGTCGAAATGGGATATAATAAGCCAAATGTTATTAACAGTTTATTCGCAAACATTATAAAATCCATAGTTCAGCCGGAAGAAGATGTACGCGAATATAAATGTCCCTATTGTACGGGTAAAGTTTCGCATCAAAAAAACATACGTCGTCATATTAGTTTATTGCATCCAGAGAAATATGATGAGTTTTTGTTAGAAATTAAAAATATGAAAATAAAAGCCGAATATGTTGAATCTGCTCAGGATGATGACAGCAATATATTTAAATGTCCCTACTGCCGAAAGAAAATTGCACAAAAGAGAAACATACCCCGACATATTAAACTAGTACATCCCGAGAAATATGTAGAGCCTAGCGTTGATGTTACAAAATTGGTGGATTTAAATTCATTAGGACGACATACAAAGGAAAGCGATGCTATTGCGGCAAATGAACCGAATTATTATGATTATGATGCGTTTATAGCTAAATGGAAAGAAGACTTAGAATGTAATGTATGTAAAAGTACATTTAAAAACTTCAGTTTATTAGGCAAACATTTTAAAGAAGAACACCCAAGTGTTAAATGTTATATTTTATGTTGTGAATATAAAATAATGTCTCGCATTAGATTAGTCGAGCACATACGTGTTCATCTGGATCCAAGTACTTTTAAATGTAAAATTTGCGGAAAATGTACAGCTCATAGTTATGCACTTAGTAAACATATGCTGCTGCATGAAGAAAAAAGACCATTTCAATGTGATATTTGTCAAAAAAGTTTTCGTTTAAATAGTAAATTATTGCTGCATCAAGGTATACACAGTACAGAAAAAAATCATTTTTGTACACTATGCAATAAAGGCTTCGCCAATAAACAACTTTTGAAGAAACATACATATAATCATTCACGTAATGGACATCTATGTGATCAATGTGGTAAATCTTGTCAGAGCGGATTTGATCTTGAAAAACATCTGCTTGAACATGCTGGTGTTACAAAATCAAGAAGTAATTATCCGTGTGGTCTCTGTGGCGAAATATTTTTAACAAATACATCTCTTAAGTGTCATAAAAATATAAGCCATCAAAATCAATGTCCCCATTGTCCGTGGATTTTTAAACATAAAAAAAATATTCGTCGTCATATTCAGATTGTACATCCTAACGAATTTTCCAAGTTACCTCAACTAAAGAAATCAGAACTTTGATTAGTTGAGTAAATCAAAAGATTGTTATTTAATTTTAATTATTAATTTAAATAGATAATATAATAAATAACAGAATTATTGCTTTAACCTATTGTGATGACTTCTACATGTGTGTTTGGTTACTAATGATTTTTACAATTTTATTTTAACAATAACTGAATTGAATCATTGATAATTAATTATAACATTAATTAACTGCATTTTTAAAATTAGTGGTTGCGTATATACATTTTGGAATTCATTTTTATGCAACGTTTTGATGAATTCGAAATATCTAAAGGTTAAAGACCAAATCAGAAGATATGAAATATTGGAAAAATCAATAAGCAATGTTTGCCGGACAGTTGTTTTTTAAATCCTAAGTTTAATGCATTAAATAAGTAGATAGCTATTTTTTATGCTTTAACACAATTCAATCGACTCAGTATTCATTCTAAATTATTAAATTCTTATTGTATGAATTGTATTCACATGCGTGTTTCGTTTAAGTGTTTTCTCTTTCCAAAACACTTCAATATATTTTTCTTATTATGAAACTTACTCAGNACATGCTCATCAGGTGTTTCGTTTTAGTGTTTTCTCTTTCCAAAACACTTTAATATATTTTTCTTATTATGAAACTTACTCAGTTTTGTGTATACCAAATTTCGTTATAGTTTTTGCATTATATTTGATCATAGTAAAATTAAAACAAAGTGNGTTTTGTGTTTACCAAATTTCGTTATAGTTTTTGCATTATATTTGATCATAGTAAAATTAAAACAAAGTGTGACAAACATTTAGAAAAACCAATTCCTTATTTTAAACCACTTTATTAGTTGACATTTTAATAATGAATCATAGTTCTTTTAGCGAACAATTTATATGTATTAAAAACTACTAGCATACCTAATTTTGTTATCTTTGTCGTTAAACACTATTGCAGGATAATTTTCCCAACAATATAACTGATTAATTATTCAAACTAAAGCCCATATTTTTATTGATTTGCTTCCCAATTCAAATGAGACATAGCAAAATTTACATACCGTGTTTGTTGAATCCTACACCTGACTTTTGTTTGATGCTCCTTCGTGTATCTCGGCATGCAAATGTTCTGATATATAATTTATCAAATATATATTCCGTTGTATCTTAGTTAATGACATCTTTCGACTGACGTGACAGATTGACTTAAAATAATGTCGTTGCTGCTCATTTTTTATTTGGCCTTTGTTTATTGTACATTTTACAAGATTAAATGAGATATATAAAGTGTAAAGGAGTTTACCCAAAAATTTCTCAATTTGAACAAGTAAATGTTTCAAAGATAAATATTTCGAAAAATGAGGCTACTAGAATTATGTTACTGTGATTTAAATATAAAAAGTAAGGGTTCTTATTCTTCACGGTCAATATAAAATTATTTCGTTGGATATAACTAGAAATTAAAAACCTAGTATGAACACAATAGTCCAAAAAAATGAATAAGGACGCATTTCTAAAACGATATATATTCTATCTTACCTTTTTTCTGTCCAATGCCGGTCTTTATTTTCCTTCACAAAAATGCACGCAACAAAGAAAAACATGTTGCAATTCTATTACTAAAAATTTAGCTATCATAATAATAATTTATTGGCTAACTATGCATTTTATATTTGTGGTTTTAATGTTATTTATTCTATACTACAAAATAAAACAATATTAAACATGACGTTGTTGTTCCGCAAATACCAACACTGGTTTCATGTTTTTATTGGCCGTGAAGTTTTGCTTATAAACATAGAGGATAGCTTACACGATAGACTATGCCTCCTGCAGCTATTATTGCTGTTTATTGAAATTGAAAAACCCCCAATGAACTTTATTAATTTTAAATAGTATTTTTAAAATAAATATCAACACTCTAAGGCCTACTTTAAAAATCTGTTTTGCAACTTTTAACTCTTTTTAAACGTTTAAACATTGTAAAAAATAACAAATTTTTTTCTCACTAACTTTGTGTTCTTTAAATATAAATGTAAATATCTAAAAAAACGTATTCCCTAATTTTATAAAGCGAAACTTCGTACTGCTAATTTTCTAAATCAATGTGTTACAGTTGTTTAATTTTCATATTAACTTTAAATTTATTAATAAAAATATTATTAAACAGCATTTAATTTCGGAAATGTCACTTACATGTTTACATGTGAATTAAATGTGAAACTATTTTTATTATTTCTGTTTTTGTTTGTGTTGAGATACTTCTGCATAATTGTAATATAAATCCAAACCCATTAGACTTAATTTGTTATTACTTTTCAGCCAATCATTTTTATTATACCTTTAAATCAGTTTTAACCTTTTATACTTTTTATCCTCAACTTAAAAAAAGATTAAAAAGTTGTTTTTTTTTGAAAAACTTATATTCTTAATTATGCTGCGCACTCTTTATAACCTAGTTCTTTAGATTTGTGCTCTATATCTTTACATGCTTAACTTATTATATACTTCGAAGACCAAAAAGTACATCCTTTCAAAAACTATTTATTTTTATGTGGTCGTTCAACCAAAAAAAAAAATTAAAATAATAATTAAATAGCACTATTTTAATTTTAAAACTGTTTGGCATATTTATCTCACAACTATTAAAAAAGCAGAAAATATAATTTGGTATAAAAATAGTTTGTAATATTTTATATTTTTTTAAGAACTCTTTGTTTAAGTTTTTATCGAGATTTGTCAGTAAAAAAATTTTGAGAGACAAGCTGAGTGATTCCATTTCAATCATGTTATTGTAAAAGTTAAAACACTAGTAAGAAAGTAAGAAAATTCTTTAAAATAAAATTTTCAATTAAACTTTGATAAAAGAAGGATGTTTAAATTATTTTCCGAACTAGAAATTTATTAAACGTTATAATTCCAAATATTAAGCTATATCCCATTTGCAGATGCAACATAACTTAAGTAAATATATAAAATTATTTTTTTGTTCATATTTTAGCATTATTTTATATTGTTGTTTCCTGTGAAAAATCAATCTGACATGTTAATATTAATATTTCATTTAAATTTGCTAATTATTGTAAAATAGATTGCAAATATAAGTTTGAAAAATAAATATTTTAGCATTAACTTCCGTTTAAGTTTGAAAAATAAATATTTTAGCATTAACTTCCGTTTAAGGTTAGCCGATAAAATTCAGGGAACTTAGAAATTTAATAAATAACATAATCGAGCATGCCGGGTGGCGCAATGTTTATGTTTAATTTAAATATCACCCCAGATTATTTTATATATATATATATAAGAGTTGCCACGCCCAGTTGCATAATCACGCCAATTTTTTAACAAGCTTCTCACATACAACATTCATGCATTAACACCTACTTCCTAACCCAAAAGGACTATATTATATGTAGGTGCAAAACTTGTCAAACACGCCACTAAACACAACAAATGAAAATTCCCGTGTCACACTTGTTGACCTCATGGTATATTAATATGTATATTTACTTAATATATTAAATAAAAATGTTTAATGTTTTGTTCTACGATTTTTAATAAATTTGAAGAATATTTCAATATATTTTTTATATATTTTAATTTTTATACAATAAAAGAAAATAAAAATAAAATCTTGTGTTCTTTATATTTATTTTCAAAATATAATTAAATTTTAAACCTTTAAATACCAAATGAGTTTATTAAAAAAAAATAACTGTGCAAATGGTTAAAGAGCTCACTTAAGCATTTTTATTGTTGCTTCATAGAACTTAAAAAAATTAAAATAAATTGCATTCGTCGATAAGAAAATTAAAAAATATATAAATATATATTTATATTTCATTTAAAAACTAAATATATATATAGTTTTTT
>JXPX01032552.1:1240-13726 GCA_001047195.1 Sarcophagidae sp. BV-2014
GATTGTTTTGATCATCGTCGGAGTTAACCACACTATAGCGTCGTGCAAAGAATTTTCCAAATTCTTTCATAATGTTTATTGTTTTACATATAACGATTAAACACAGAAATTAATTTAATTATTTTAGAAAAAACTTTTTTCTGCTAACGCTTTATATTTTTATAAAAATTGTTTATTTGCTTTTTGTATATACTTCTTTAAAATAATTTTTATTAGTTCTTAATTAATGGCTTTAAAATTCTTTTTAATTATTTTAGAATACTTCTTAAATTTCTACCGTTAATTCGACTGTTCGCTAGCGTTGTTCGCTAATGAATGAACCCCTAGAAGTAACCCCAACTGACCAAGTAAGATTTAATTTATCTTTTTTTTTTTTGTTTTAAATCAAGCTTCAATCAATACGCAAGCAGCAAATGTATCTTGAGCACATTAACACTTATACATTTGCAATAAACAAAACTTAAGAACTGCAAAAAAATATAACACTCACAATAAAAAAAACACATACAAAACAAAGAAAACTAGTAGATTCGGTCAGTCACTGTAAACAAAACAAGATCGTAGTATATTGATTAAAAATATACTATAACGTCACATTACGTTACGTTATAGGAGCTATTATCATTATGTTGTTAGCTTTACGCTATAGCAAGTAAACAAATCCAGAACTTTGCTCACACACTTATACTCTGAAAATCTACTAATACATGGTCAGAGAGAGGAAAATTATAAAATTAAAACACACCCCTACAGTAATAAGTCAAATTTGTGTTAACTTAAGAAACAGCGCTTGCTGTTACGCGTTTATGCTGGTGTGTGTAAATGGTCGGTCAGTTAGCGTCACAACACTGTTATTTATGGTATACTTTTTTGTATTATCTGTTGACTTTATGTCTAAGATTTCTTCTTGTTTATCATGAAATTGTATTATGCCGGTGTTTCTGTTTAATGTTTACTTACATATGCGGTATGCTATCATAGGCTTACGTATCTTTGGAATCATTGGTTAAAATTTGTATGTTTTTGAAATATTCAATGAATCTTGTTTCGAATTTGATTTGTTCCAATGGCTTTTTTTTGACAAACTAAATTCAAAAGTGAGTTTTTTTTTATAAAAAAGAAACTTTATTAAAAATAATTGTGGATTTAAATAAACTTAATATATTTATTAAATTCTTTGCGATTTCTGTAATACTTTAAAATATTTCAATGCAAATTTGTATATCCATAATTTTGGCTATAGATTTCTGAATTATATTATTTTCACCTAAATATCTATTAAATTTTGAAAAGTTATATTTTCAACAGTTAAAAATATATATTTTCTTATTTTTTTGCTAGTTCTGTGATTGCTATTTTTAATATTATTTTTTATCACTACAATTAGAAATATAATTTTTAATAATTGGGATAATTAAGCTACTCTGGCTTAAACAAGTTGATTCAGCAACAAAGATTTCTAATTAGATTGTTTGAATTTTACTCGAAACTAAGATTAGACTACGAATTATTAGTTAACAACGTTAAAATTTAAAAAAATACAAAATTAACTTAAACAAATATTAATCAGATAAATAACAATAATTCGATTGAAAATACAAAAAAAAAATTTTATTCTAAAAGATTAAATTTCTTTATTTGGTATAAGTTTTCTTACAATTATTAAAAACTTAGATAGACTATAGTTAAAAGTTTATTTCCTTTACTTTAAATGTAGTGAAATGAATTGTCACGTGAAAAATATATTAAATAATTAAGTTTTGGGAACAAAGAGTTACTCGTTATTTAACTTTTCTTTTTGAAGAGAAACAACCCTCAAAAAATTTCTTCCTATTTATTAATGAGTTGCTTTCTTTGGAAAAGGAGATAGATGATAGTTGATGAAGGATAAAGGACTTCAAATTTACAAATGTAGTTTATTTGTTTTGTTATCTTTGTGGTAAATTTAACACATTTTGGTTTCCAAATGTTTTGCGCATGGCATCAATTATTATTGACTATTAAAGACAGTTTTAAAAGATGAGGTTGATAACTATTAATAATATTTAGTTACTATAATTACAATTGCAAGAACAAATAACTTCTTTGAAACTAATGTCAAAGCAAATGTTATTAGCTGCTGTTTTAAAAGCATCATTTGAATGAAATAATTAATTTAATCTGCTTTTTTGTTTCGTTACAATAATTTATATTGTTTATAACGTTTCACATAAAATTTCCATAAAGTATTCACCTTAAATTTTAATTTAGATTTGAAATATTTCAATTCGTTTTCTTTATATAGTCCGAAAACCAGTTAATTGCCCATGATAAAAAACTTCCTTTAAAGAAATGTTTTAATAACAAATTTTTAAAATTTAAATCAATTTCTATTTTCTAAATAATACTTTATTATTATTTGTTTATATAAAATTTTAGAATGTTCCATTTTTTGTCAAATTGCAAAAACAAGCAACAAGTTTAGGATAATAAATTTTTAAAAATAAATTATTATTGTTTAAAATTGCTTATATGCTAATTTTATTAATTTATAACATTTAACAGGAATAACTTTATAAATGTTTATTATTGTCATCCGAATTTCAAAACAATGTCTCAATTGTTTATATTCTATTCGATTCACATTATGCTTAAACAGGTTTAAATTTTTAAAAAATTCTCAATTATATCAGATTCTAAACATCCATTTTAGCTTAAAATATTTATATGTTTAAAACGTTTATTAATTTTAATTAGTTTATTAACATCATTTAAAACTCAACACGAATTTTAATCTTTAATTAAAACGCATCTCGTATTTTAAATGCAACAAATATTCTCAAACAGGTTTTTTGCAAAATTCAAAAATTTTGTAAAGTCATCATGAAGAAATTTTAAAATATTAAAAAAATTGACTTCAAATTAAAAATACATTTCTAAGTCAATAAATCTGTGAATAATATTCAAACGTGTTTTAATTTGAAAGTATTAATTTTTTTAAATGTGAATATTAATAAAAGGAACAATTTAAATTTTTTTAAATATTTGCTAAGTCATTATGGAAAGTTAAAGAACTTTAAGAAATTGCATAACATTGTCTATGTGAAAGGTCAAGTTTAGTTTAAAAAACTATAAAAATAAATCTTTCTTTTAATGATGGTTGTTTCAAATTATTTACCGGCATTATTCAGCACATATTCTTGTACTTTAATATATAATTACACAATTTGCCATTGTTTTATGGAAACGCTCTTATTGTTGTAATAAGTGAAAATTGTTTACACAATTATGGTAGACAATTTAACGTCCTTCATTTTAAATGCAATTATTTGAATAGAAATTTCCAGAAAATATATATAAACATAGATTTGCAATATTTTTCTGATTCACTAAAAAACACACAAACACTTAAAACGTATTGCCTAAGGCATGCCAATTTTTATAAACGTAGTAGTCAACATAAAACAACCAAGTTTACTACGAAAAATTGCTATGTTTATAACTATATATAGTTAACCAACCAGTTTTCTTGCACTTGATTTCTTAACTTCATCTATTACTAAATTCATCTTCTTGTATACCACTTTACTTCAATCCACTCTTAACACACCAGTAATACACTCAAAGTTTTTATTGAGACAATAAACATTCTAATCTTACCTTTACAAATAAATCGTCCTAATTATATATAAAAAAATTTGAACAAAACCGATGTTTTTCCAAAGTAATTGAATGAAAACAAAGATAGTAAAAGAAATATAATTGAAAAAAAATGTTCAAGGAATTAATTTAACTGCATTTATAAGCCATGTCACATACTTAAAAAAATTACTTATAAAAATTTTATTAATATAATGAATATTTTAATAAATGCTACTTTTATTGTTATCTCGGCTTAAATTTATTTGTAAAAAATTAATATTAATTTTAAGTTCGACCAATATTATTTAAATAATTGTTATGTTTTCTTTGAATTTTTAAATGTAAGCAGATTTATCATAGAAATGTAGTACAAAAATGAAAAAGAAATATTTAATCCTTATAATGTCCGTAAACATGTTTTTCTAAAAATCTACAAAAACAAATCGAAAACAACTAATACAAAAAATACAACTTAACGATAAANCTCTACAAATAAATCGAAAACAACTAATACAAAAAATNATCTACAAAAACAAATCGAAAACAACTAATACAAAAAATACAACTTAAGCGATAAAAAACAAAGATTCTTTTCAGCTTACACTACTAAACAAAATTTAATTTCAACTATGGTATTACTTCCTAGGTTTTTTTTTATAAAAAAAAACTAATATCCGCTAAATTTACTATGAAACACTTCTGAGTGTAGCCAACAGTTATTTTATTAATCAGCTGTTATACACAAATATAAACATGTTTTTTTGTTGCCGACTCTTTTTGCGTTTTGTTTATTTTTTAAGATATAATTAATAACCTTTAAATAAAAAATCAGTATTCAAAGATTTCTTCTAGATTGTTCATATAATTAATTTGGAAATTAAGCTTATGAAATAAAGACTTTTTTTATATTAAGACAAGTTATTGATTTATCAATAAATGAGTTTTTTTATATTTGCCATTTTGCAAATTTTATGCAGAGTCATAAAATTACTAGCGGCTTTAAAAATTATGTCAAAAATAATAATAATAATAATGCGAAAACAGTGAATTAGGTGTTTAGGAATTTTTTTAAATTTAAAAAAACCTTTTAATTATTGAAATATTTAGAAGCATTCAGAAAGCTTGAGTAAAAAGAATACGAAATAAAAAGCCAGATCCACAGTAAAATAGGTTTGTTGATTATATAGCGCCATGTATACTTGACTTAGAAATCTTTGCTAAGTTAATTTAATTTATAACATATATTTTCGTGTCAAACTAAATAAATCTATATAGAAGCAATTAAAGCGATGAATATGGTCTAAAAATTGTCTGTTATAATTTTATATATTAATTACGTTTTTAAGATAAGGTTTTTATATGGTGCAATAAAATAAAAGTTATAAAAATAATTTTTTCCCGGACAAAAAATTACGTATTTCACTTTTTATTTAAATTTTCAAGACTAAGAAAAATTAATCTAAGAAAAATTAATCTTTTCAATTAAAACCAGTTTTAAAATGTTTAAGCTTATTTAAAGATGATTGATTTGGATATTGATTTTCTTGTTTTTAAATCTTATCACAATGACACACTCATATACTAAGCAAACATATTTAAAATACTTGTTATGAATTAATCACAATGGGTTCGACAATCTACAGCTACACTGTTTTTTTATATTTTTAACAAAATATCATAATTTTCATAAAGCCTTTCATTTCTTATTAATTGCAAACATTTTATATATATATTAACATAGGAAAATGTTTAATATATTGATTTATTATTAACACATCAATTTATTATTTAATATAAATTTATGTATTTAAGTTTCGTGGTGAAGCGATCAAATTTTATTCGCTGGGACTCTTACTTTATTAGATAGAATTATTACCCTAAAGTGGTAACACTGTATTAGAATATTATTTAAGCGACTAAGTTATACTGGCGTTTTATTTTAAAACAAATAAAAAAAAGTATTTCATGTTTTAATGCCAAATAAATTATTTAATTCACCACGTATTGAATTTTCAATTTTGGAATGAAAATTACAACAAATTGTTAAAAAACATATAATATTGTTAAAAACAGGTGTGTCTTTAATACAATCGAAATAGACCCTTTTTCGGTAGTATAAATAAAAGCTGAACATTTTTTTATTTCCACAAATATAGTTATTAAACCACCAAAATATTAAATATTTAAAGAAGACAATCTCCAAATATTTTCGGTAAGTAAAAAATAAAAAACTTTAGCTGCATTACAACTTCGTTTAATGCTCCACACCACTTTACTAGGAAGTACANCTTTAGCTGCATTACAACTTCGTTTAATGCTCCACACCACTTTACTGGGAAGTACATAAATGTTTGTTATTCTTTTTGTAATATGAGGAAAAACAAGTTCCACATAATGTATATATATATATATATATATATATATATATATATATGATCTTTATGGACAACTGATCTATCAAATTAGCAATATTGGCCGTTAGTCTATTTAAGGAAACACTGAAAATGAACAATTTCAGCTTTAGCTTCTAAGAGTTAATTATTTTCATCTTAAATACCATGTTGCCTTCTTCATTGTATAACACAGGTTATAGTTATATGGTGGGNTTGGTGGGTCATAGAAAGAAAATCGACTCTGATGAATTAAGTACATTCCCCTTGTTTTTATTAAAACATTAAAAATTATTCTATTATTTTAAAATATTGTGCATTGATGCTCTATGCATACATGAACTTTTTGACAGTTTATGTCAAATATTATCACTGTATATGTAGTGTAAAACGTGTTATTAATAATTTGTGTTGAAAGTAAAACTTATTCTATAAATATATAGTTTTTATTTTCTTTGGTCAAACGTTAATTTGAATATATTTTGCAAAACAAAAAAAATAAATAATGTCAATGACCGAACAAAATTATTATCTGTTTCCATATGTGAAAGATATAAATTTCAAGCATCAATGATTAGTCTAAGTCAATTTTTTAGCATCTTTCACATCCGAAATGTGTATGGGATGAGCAAGTGGTTTTTTTATATTTCATTTAATATTATTATGCGTTGTATTTTTTATTCATTGTATAGAAAAAATGCGGAAGTATTTACTTTATTTAAAAGTTATAAAACAAATTTTTAACAAAGAAAGGTTTATAAAAACTTTGTTGACTCGAAAAATTTAATTATTTTTTTTTAAGATTTCGAAGAGAGCATATTTTTGAATTGATTAGGGTAAATTTTTGATTTGATTAACGAATGATTTAATTAAAATTAATAGATGTATTTATTTACGTATAAAGTGAGCTGAAGACATAAATTTTCATACATTAACCATTAAATTGTTAATTTTATTTTACAGTATAACCCAGCAAAAAAAGATGACAAAATAGTACTTAAAAAATCATATTGTTAATCAAAATATAGTTGTGGTGACAGCTCTCCCACTATGATACCATTTTGTAGTTCCTTTCTATTAGTTTAATAAAAAGGTTTGGTAAAATCTTACTTCGTATCTTTTTTGATTTAAACGATGATTTAATGATTATTAGTGAGCTGTTTTAAACAACACAATAAAAAAGGATGTACAAATGACATTCGATAAAATGTTTCAAGAACATTGACAACAAAATATGACATTGAATGTGAAAAAAACATAAACTAAACCCGCTGTTTCTGCTTGAGTTGTATGATAGCATTTATTTTAAATGTTAAAAACATGAGATAACTTCAAGTCAGACTTATATTGAAATTTAATAATCATTGCCGCAAATTGTTTAAAGAATTGCCGCAATTTGTTGAAAGAGATTTATGAGTACTAATATAATTGCCGACTTCTTCATTATTGAGATATCCGATTTTATTATTTATAGTTTAAAAAAAATATTCCTTTTATTCAATAACTTTATATCCCTCACCGAATATAGTGAGGGTGAAATGGTTATTCTATGCCGTTTATAACATTTCGAAATATTGTTCGGGGATAAGAATATCTCATGATATTCTTACTGGATGACGTATTTCTGGTGTGGGGATATTTTTTGAAACGTCTTAACAAATGATAACACTAACAACCACTGATCGTAGTTTTTGTTAAATATTATAATTTAATATTTTTAATAGAAAAAAATATTTCAACGTCTCATATTAAAAACATGTGCGAATAATTGAATGTTGCTTACTCCTACTTTTCAGCGGGTGCAACAATTAAAAAACATACAAAATTAGTTGAAACTCAAGATGACTTGGTTATCTAAATATTATTAAAAATTAAGTTTATTTCTATTTATTGTGTACACATAAAGATTGATTATAATTTTTGTATATACTTTGGGTGTTCTAACAATTCTTTATTTTTTGTTATTTCAATGAAAGTGGCGTCATATATAATTTTATTCGATTTATCACTGCAACAGTTGTTAAAATTTTATAAAATAAATTTTTTTTTAATCGTACTTGACAAGTTGGAATAAATTACACTAAAGGTAATTTTTGGCTTCATACTAATTTATGAAATAAAATTTATTAAAAAAAAATAAAATAAAAATTATAATGATTATAATTATCAACAAATAACATTTAAATCCATATCATTAGTAATTCTTTTATTTTAAAGAAAATTTTTTAAATACCAAATCATTTGTAATCAAACTTATATGAAACTAGATATCAATTAAAACTTATGAACCATTTTGATATAATTTTTTAATCTATTAATTGTTATAGCTATTACGAAGTTAAGTAATATTTTAATTGGTTGAACAAGTACATGGTATTGAACTTATAAATAATTGAGATTTCAACCATTAACTGATAATTATTTAACTAACAACAATTTTATAACATTTATTTAAACACACCTTTAATGTATGCGGCTACCGTTCAATACCTTTAGGACTTTACCAGTACACATTAAAGTACAGTTGACGTAAATTGAACGCTAAGTTTTTTTGGTTTTTGGTAAATTTAAAACAATTGTTAACCTAATACGATAACTTTTGTCACTGAAGACTATTGAATTGACGTAATTGTCATACAAATATGTAAATTTATCGTAATTATTTGTCAAATATTCGGTTAAGTTTTTGCAACAACAATCAAAAGCATTACTCGATATTTTTTTTGGTAATTATTATGCTTTTATGAAATGAATTTATTTGTTTTGAAGCATTAAAAACGATATACCTATATCGAATAAATATTTTATTTAATTGTACTTTATTCATATAAGTACCTCATTTATGTCCAATTACTGGCTGTAGCTCGTGCTTATGCTCATTTTCCTCATCCAAATTTTGCAAACCAGCAAACAAGCCTTATTTTGTTTATTATATAATGGTTCCGGCTTAAGTTTGAAGTTAATTTTGTAAAAAAGGAATAAAAAATACATAAAAAATGTCTACCATTGGTTCCTAAGTTCTATTTAAGTCCTTGTAAAATTCGGTAAACTCTATCAAAAAAATGAAAAAGCTACGATAAGTTTCGATTTTTTAAGGTGTTAAAATTTTATAAAAATGAAATTATAACTTTGAATAGTTATACGTAAAAAATACCTAATGCTTCTAAATATTTTATATCTCTACTCATTTCGTTTCGGATGAAATTAAACAAGCGTAAGAGCAGATATACATGAATGAAAAAAATAAATACTAAGAAAATGTTGCCTTAAACATATTTTTTTAAAAAATTCTTCTGAACGCTGAAATTAGGAAAAAAAATCTTCTATTAACAATTAAAATAGACAATTAATATAAATTTTCATGAATGTCACTCTAATCTAATTAATTAAAAATTTTTTATGAGTATAGATTTTGAATAATTCTCAAAATTATACTTTGATAATCTTTGCAACTTTGTGAAACGAAAAATAATGTTGAAAGGAAAAAATATATAATGAGATAACATAAGCTTTTTTTAATAATTAATTTTTCAGAGTTTTAAACTGACATTTTTAAAACAATGATAATAATGAAATATTTTTAATAAAGTTATCTAAATAATGAGTTTTTCATGATAATAAATAACTAATAAATTTAATGAGCTAATTATATTTTCCAAAATTTTTTAATATTGTTTAAGCTCAATCCGTTAAAGAACTTATTAAACCTAAGGTGGCCTATATGAAACGTATTGCTATTATTAATGTTTCTATTTCCGGTTATTCTTTCCTTTAGCTGAACACCTGTTTCGGCTTGGTATATTTTGATAATGAATTTTCTATACACATTTTTTATTTGAGCACATTTTACACATGAAGTCTTTTAAATTTTATAGAAATTATCGATTCTAATTTTTAATTTACAACTTACATTTGACTATGAATAACATGATTGTCTTTCAAAAT
Source organism: Sarcophagidae sp. BV-2014 (assembly GCA_001047195.1). Lineage (NCBI taxonomy): Eukaryota > Metazoa > Arthropoda > Insecta > Diptera > Sarcophagidae > Sarcophagidae sp. BV-2014. The sequence continues at coordinate 11,197 of JXPX01032552.1, forward strand.
TCGTTATCAGAACAAATATTACTTTGTCTTCTTTGCAAGAAAAAATTGATCTTATTCTTTTTAACATTCAATACAATATACAAAATTTTAATTAGAATACGTTTTTTATTATTTTAATAATTTACAGCTCTATTGTTATGTGAATATGCCGTTAAAAATGTGTTATGTCCCGAAGACTTAATCAATACATTTAAATTAAAATAATGAAATATATTTCATTTATACAAAAATATGAACCTAATCTAGGCTTATACAAAATACACAAAAAATAAAAATAATTGATAAGATTTAGAAATGTATTTAATCATCAGTTTTACAACGAATGCAGCGATATACTTATTAAAATAAGGCACTATAACTAATTTGTTTAGACCCACATTTAGTTCCCATAAAAAACAAAAGGAAAAATCAATTTTGAAAAATATAATAAGGTTGTTTTTGAAGCCAAGGCTGTTCTTAAACCAAAAAGCCGAGATAAGAGGTTTCAGATAGACTATGAAAGACAGTTGATACTTTAAGGGTGATCACATATATTTTTTAAAATTAAATTTAGTCAGATTTAATAATAAAAATATCCAGAAAAAAATTACTTAGAGCCCAAATTACCCAAATTTCACATATCAATTTATCGGCTGGAATTAAATTTTTTTGAATTCAATTTATATTTTGGTGACCTAAACAACAGAGGAAGTTAGGGAAAAATATTTATACATATTTATTTGAAGATGTTATTAAGTAATTTTAGAAACTAAGAAAAACTGTTAATACCTTTTATGGTTATAAATATAATAATAATTATGAAACATAATTTAAATATTCCAATTTCATTTGTAATTGAATTTTTTGTATCAATATACATTGAGGAACAGAAAATATTGAAATTATATAATATAATAATAATAAGTGAAACATTTAAATGAGGTTAAATCATTGTTTAATGTTTTGTTTTTTTATTAATAAGTTGTAATAATATCAATGATTGACTGATTTTAAATCACTTTCTTTGCATACGACAGACACAAAATAAAATATATATAAATTATCGTTTTATTTTATTGAATTGATTGTATTTCGATTTACATTTCCATATTTAAATCCGATGAAAGATTTTCATTTTTTTTTTTGTTAATTTTAAAAACATTTAATATTCTTACGTGTGAAAGAGGGTGATTGTTTTTGCATTTTTTTAAATGTTAATCTAAACTATAGGGACTATTAAAAATGGTATATAATTACTATAACCCCTGACAATGCCCCAAAATTACACTGACATATAAATATTTACTACAATTTTTTATATTTTTACCTTATTTGCTTATAAACTTTAAATGATTCTTAAGCTTTAAAAGATTTTATATTTTTTTAAAGTTTATTTAATAACGTTTCAAATAATTTAAAATATTGTTTTNATTCCTAAGCTTTAAAAGATTTTATATATTTTTAAAGTTTATTACATAACGTTTCAAATAATTTAAAATATTGTTTTAAGAAAATAACAAATATAAATTTCTTTTTTACACGGTCTGTTCAATAAAAAAAATGTAAGCAGCAATTTTTTCATTTTGGCACACTCGTCTCGAACATTTGTTCTTAGTTGAGTTCGTTTGTGAGGGATATGTGCTGTGCATAAAATGGCCGAAGAATTTTGTGTTGCTCAAAAGCACTGTTACCGTTAAGATTGAGAGATGTTAATTTAACTCTGAGTCAGAAAAATGTTTACAAGTTGTACAAGCTTTACAAAGAAGGTCGAGAAGATTTGAATTACGACACTTTCGTTCTTTATTTAATTCTGTAATCATGCCTCAGCCAACGTATGATCACATAAGGTCTCTGCGACTTTTACCTGTTCACAAATTACAGGGATCCATAAAAGGTCGGCGATTTGCGATGATTTTGGAAATAAAAATCGAATCGTAAAAAGAGATCAAGACCATACCACAAAACAGATTCGAGGGAAAAAGACCCCGTTCTAAATGTATTATATCTGAAGCGATAAAAAGTAAAGGAAGAATATATACATTGTATGTGCTTCATAATATATACGATGTATGTGCTTCATATATACGATGTATGTGCTTCATAATTGTTTAATTTGGTCTACTTTTAAATCTTGTTAAAGAATTTTTGGTAAAAAATTATAATTTTATCACTATTCATTTCTGTGAAAATAATAANAATATCATAGCTGATATAATTATATATATATTTTCGAATTTAATTAGATATCACGATAATATAATTTTATCACTATTCATTTCTGTAAAAATAATAACGAAAATATGTGCGATGACGCAAGTAAATGCGATGAAAAATCTAAAAAGTTCCCTTAGACATGTATGTAGTTTTAAAAAAAGTAATTATTAATTGAATTATCAAAAAAGATTGTTACACAAGATAGAATTAGTATCATATGCATTTTTTGAAAAATTCATTACTATATAACAAATTAAAATTAATTAAACAATAATATTTATAACATTATAAAACACATTTCGTGCTTATTTCTTACAATTTCACTTTATATATATAT
>JXPX01032829.1:0-12224 GCA_001047195.1 Sarcophagidae sp. BV-2014
TCTCCGTTTTCCAGTCCGCAATCTTTTGTAAGCAGCTGATGCTGTACGGTAGTTGACAGTTTTCAGAGCATAAATTGTAGAATCTCATTAGTGCTCCAACGACAAAATATGAACTCACATTTTTCTATCAGCAGTTCTTTCAATATCTGCAGAAAATAAATATCAATATATTCCAAAACGGAGCCAAATATTGAATATGTAATCTTGCATTCTCGGCCCTATATGTAGAATGTCATCCAACGAAATATAAGTAATAGTTTTATAAGATGAATTAAACATTTAACTACACTGTGGCGTGGTAATACTTGTTATTTAAAATGAGGTTCTTACTCATGAGTGCCATTTAACCCAATTCTAAATATTGCTTTAAAAAATCATTCTATTAAATTCTTAATTCGCGATTTTCTAACATTTTTTGTAGAATATAATTCATCTCTGCTATTGGACTTCCAAATAAGCTTTATTCACTCATAAAAGGTCACGAAGCTTGAAATTTTTCATTCGAATATACCACAATAAATCAAAATATTTTTTATTTTCCTGGGGAATTTCTATTTCCAAAATTACATCAAAATTGTATCGCATGAATAGTTTACTATTGCAACAGTATTTGGTTCAAGACTGTACATGACCCATGATTGTTTATTTCTTTGGCTAATATTTTGTAGTCGATACGAGGCCAAATACTAAATGATTTGATAAAAGCAGATCGTCACCACATCGATTACTTTGGGTTTGCTTATTTGATAATTTTTTTTGGAAAACTTTCCTTGTCAATTATAGCGAACAGGTGTGATGGTTCTTTTCTCTCCTGCAGTAGTTGGCCTCAGTTTTCCAAACCATAGGGTTTATGATTATGTTTTCTGTCATAATTGTTGCCCGTCAAACAAAATTGTAAAAGTGTTTGAAAATTAGTTTCATGTGTCTTAGGTGTAAGGGGATTTTCGTAATAAGTTACACTGCATCAAATGATACTCATATTTCATGTTTACTGATTGTAAAATCTTATGTTGTACGTCTTAGGATAACTAATGTTTTAGGTGGTTCCAATGTATTGATCTAAATTATAACAAGATACTTTTAAGAACGATAATATACAAGTCTGAGTGGCATATTTTCTTTATGTGTTTTATTTGGGCAACCCATATAGTTCAGGTGCAGTGGCTGCTTGAGTTATCATTCTTATTTTATACATGTCTACTGTTTTATTACCTTTACCAGCTGTTGTAACTATAATTGTGTTCTTTTATTGTTTTAAAAACTCTTTTGTTTCTTCATAAATGAATGCCAATGAAAATCTTCATTATTTTTTAAAATGCTATTTATATTTGCGATTCTGTTTAATTTTTTAACTTGTAACGTATTTGTCATTTTCATCTCGATTGTTCATTTAATTTCTATCTCATTTCTACATATTCTATTTTTTTTGATAAATATTGTAATTTGGGTGTTGCATTTTTTTTAAATCATGTTCTTTCTGCAGATGAATGAGAATTTTACTTTTTCTCTGCAATAGGGTTGAACAAGCTGTTCGTCTCTTAATTATATAGATATTTATGTATTGCAAACAGTTTTTGATCTTAATATAAATAAACGAAAGCTCAACGAAAAAAAAAATTTAAATTTAATAAAAATATAATTTTTGGTCCAAAAAACCATACACAAAATCTTCCTAACTTTAACATAAGTATGTCTATAAATTATGTTATCGTTATATTTCTTACTTACCAATTTGTTTTATTGAGTAGAGTTTAGTCAAAAAAAAAAAAATACTATCAGGCAATATATAATAAAGGAATATATTAATGCTGATATGAGCACCCGAAGTACGTCTAATCTATATTTATATTAATAGAAGTTGTGGTTGTTGCCATAATGTCACAATACTTATTTGTCAACAGAGCCAAAATAAAATTCTAAAATTCCATTCTCTTTGCAAAAAATCGCGAACTTTTCCTCGATTCGGCTTATTAAATTTATCCGAATATGTTTAATTAAGACGTGTAATATTTATCTTAAAATTCATAACAATATTACAAGAGAAAATCAATATGGTTCGTCGGTCGGTCCTTTTATCTCAATTCGAATAATAGTGAATAGTTCACTTTAAGTTTTCCATAAGTTTTTATTCAGTTATAGTGATTTTTTTAAAATACCATCCTATAACTGTATATAAAAAATACTTTCTATAATAAGTTGCTATAAATAACTTCGATTTTCATTTGTCATACCTTATTATATGAAGTTCATATACTATGTTATTATTTGGCTTGGTTAGCAGGGGGCTAATTTGATCATTCGAAAAAATTTCCGTTTCGAAAACAAACCGTTTTAAATATAGAGTTGTATTTAAAAATTTAAGGTCAGCGTTAAAACGTGTTTTTAAATTAATATTATAATTATAAATAAATATTACTGAAGTTAATGAAACAAACATTTCATTAAAATTTTTTAAATAGTAATGACTTACAAAATATCATAAAATGAAAAATAAGAATAATATTACTACTTTTATATTTAATATGTACTACTTTTAATGCCAACATCAGCAACTTTTTGCTTATTTGCTCCTCTAATAATTTTAGCACCAGACGTGTTCGTAGGTGTTCCATATGTAAAAGTGTTACTCATATCCTGAACGTACACTCATAAAAATAAATTCGTTTAAACAAGTGAAGATTCCCGTGAAGATTAAAGAAAAAAAGTCTAATTCTCCACCTACCACAAAGTCAATAAACTAAATTTCAAGTGAAAATATTAGTTTAATAACATAAATATAAAAGAATTGTTGTTTAATCTAAATCAAAATCGTGCTGTAAATCAAATTACATTTTCTAGCTGTATTTTAGCTCTTTAAAAATAGTGTTAAAAGTTTGTCAATATACAGTAAAATAATGATAACAATACTGCTGTTAAAACTGATTAACTTTTTTATAATTGAACTGAGAAATTCCCAGTAAGTAACCAATTGTTGTAGATTAATTTATTTTTATATCGACACAATCTATATTTTTATGTTTTTGTTCGACACAATCTAAAAGAAATACAATATTTATTATTAAAAGTAGGTTAAAATATATAAAATACCATATTGCCTTGTATAGCAAAAATAATTGAAAATAAAGAAAATACATTTTTCTTTTAGTTTATTATTGTAAATTTAAGAAACAAAAATTTGAATGTTTCATATACATATATTTTTTATAATTGTATATACCCCGTCTTTCGCTTATATATCCAAAATAATTGTAAATAGAATAAATACACATGATTTTGTCTACACAAAGAATACATCTGTGTTCCGTAAAATTTCAATGAAAAAACAATCATTTTTGTATGTTTTATTACTACATATATTTTTTGAAACAATATTCACCTCTACTTTCATAACTTCCATTTGTAATTATTTAACTGTTATTAATTTGATAATAAAACATACAAATAAATATTTTTTTATCTCTTACAATCATCCTTTTTGGTTTGTAAGAATTTATTACAATACAGTGACGTCAAAATGCCTGGTTTCAAACAAGTAAAGGTGAACCGTATGGCTTCGTTTACAAAACTTTCGTACGAAAGAGAATACAAAAATTTTTACTCGAAATTAAATGTATAAGAGTAAATAAAAAAATTAACGTTTTCAAATATACACTTTTAACTCTGTGAATATATGACATTTATAAACACTGCGATTGCTATTAAACAATCAAAAAATGCCCTGATTAATATGTAACAAACCGTTCAATATTCAGGAAAATAATCAGCCACAAAAATGTACCTATGATCTTAGTAAACAATTTTTTAGAAAATTTGAACATCTAAAGAATGGTGTAGTTTTAATAATGTGTACTGCATCCATCCATCATGTGCTAAACTCTTGCCACACCTGTACTTCTTTTATCCGTACATAGTTGTATTTCTAAGCCTTATTAATTTTAAATTTTCATGAAAACAATTTTCTGATAGCCAAAAATTTATTTTGTAATTTATATTTATTTTCACTTAATTGATCGAGCCGAATTTTTGAGGAACGAGTAGACTTTATGTCCTGATGGACAACCCATAAATTCCATTTGGATCTAAAAAATATAAAATAATATAATTTTATGTAAAAACATACCGCAAACATAACTGAAATATGCTCACCGTTTACACATTATTACTCGGTAATTATTTTTTTCTGGTTTATTGTAATTAAAAATTTTAAAATTATTTATTTACTAATCGAACTTATTGGATGTGATGTGGTGTTGTCGATTGGTTTAAGTTTTTGCGCAAAATGACAAATTAAAAACGCAATGAATGTGCAAAAAACACTGCATCAGTATTTTTAATTGTCAGGATTTTTTAATTTTGGTTTTGGTGTGTAAGTTTTGTGCAAAAACTCAAACTAAAAACATAATTCACGATAGAACAAGTACGCAATAGTCAATTTTTCGTTTTGCGTCAGAACTGAATTATTTTGCTATGAACTTACGACGTAATAAAAAACATATTGTTACTACACTTCGTTTTATTCAATTTTAAAAATTTTCAAAGGTAAATATTTCCGTCCCTCTCCTCCTTTATTAAGAGCACATAGTAAGATAACTTTCAAGAATATAATTTTTAAATGAAAGATGTGTACTCAAACTGAAAGTTGTGTACTCAAAATCAAAGAAAAAGTATTATGAAAAATCAGCAGAAAAAAATAGCTCAAAGGCGGATATAATATGTTATATTGTCAACATCGTAACACATAAATATATTGTTCGACTACTGAGTTTAGTTTAATGCGGCAGAAAATTTAGTTAAAATGAAATAAAAGGTGGTTTACAGATTTTTGTACGGACTTTTTTGAGTGTAAGTATTAATATCTGGTTTATTTATTGTTGTAAAATATTTCCGCAATAATTATTTAATTAAAAAATAAAATAAAAAATATTTCCGTAATTTTAATAAATGTACTTATTAAAATTACACACATTTCCTACTACATATATGCATTTTCGAAAATGGGTTTTTGTGTTTCGAGTGATAATATGAATATTTAGTTGTTTCGAAATAAATTTTCGCAAATTGTACTACGTAGTAAAATTTTTACTTTTTTTTACGATTCGAATTGAATTACATAATAACGCCCCAGATGCATTCATCAAAACAAATAACTATAAATTAGACAAAAAATTCAGGTAAACTAAAATTTATTAAATAAAAAAATAATAAAATTAATGTAGCACAAATTAACTGTTTTGAACAACACTGGATAGTAAATACGTACACAATTTTCTTTGCTTTACCTGTAAACAATGCCGCACAATTGTTTATTTTACGAAAAATGTTTTAACAATGCTTTAACACTAAACGTCAAATTAATCACAGAAATTACTTAAAATAAGTTTTTAATTTCCTAAAATGTTTCATACTTTTAATTTGCATTTTAATTTAAACAGGAATAGATTACAAGTTAGTATTATTCCGATATTGATCTTGGTGGAAATTATTATAGTTCTTACAATTATTTGTATACATATTTGTATACATATTTTTTCTAAATTTTTTGCAGAAAAAGGAACACACCATAATTCGTTAAGAAAAATAACTAGTTCACATTCTTCTACACACGATCGATATTAAGGTCAAGAATATTTTCGATAGGTACATAAGTGGTAGGCTCACCAAATAAGAAATCTGCTAGAGTAAGTAAATTCGGCTTGAATTTAAACAACTTTTAATTTCTGTAAGGAGAAACATTGTAGTTTTTTAATAACATTTCGATCTTTCATGATAATTCGAGAGTAATGTTTAGATGTGTCATTTCCTTGGTATATGTTCTAAATGTGAAGTCTTGCTGCGCTGCTACATTATTTTGCACCAATAAAATTGGTTCAATTCTTTTTCAGTTTCTGCACAGTAAACAACCGCTACAGAGGCCATCTGTAATGCGTCACTATAAGCATAAATATCAATAGATAACGAATATTTATAACCTAAGCACCTAAGTAATCGAACCTTTTCAAGAAATTTTAATTCGTTGCGAAATGTTATCCTCTCATCTTCTTTTTAGTCTGACAGTACGTCGTTCCAACTAATGTTTGTTTTCGAATGTTTTAAGAACATGATTTTTGCAAGTTTAGTTGTAAATGCCAACCACCTTGGTGGATCAAAGAATTAGTTTGCTTCTGAAAGCAAGCTGCTTTCGGTAACGCCCTTAATTATTATGTAAACATAAGTTTTAACAAATGCCAACAAGTTTTTAGCATTGTAATATAATGTTAACATATGTTTTAAGAAATATCAACAAATAAAAAAGAAAACCAAGCAATTTCAAATTAGTAATATAAAGCACTTATTTTAATTACCAATTATTTTATTTTTTTTAGAATATAAGCCATTTACTCTTACATTATTAACCCTCCTCGGACTCTGAAGAGGAAAATGCGTCATGCGTTTTAAAAGACAATTTACAGACAAAAGTGCATATGTTGCAAACGACGTTTTGATTTGAATGTGGGAAAACACATTTAAAAATTGTGCACATAATGTTGTTAGGGAAATACAAAGTTTGCTGTGGCCAAAATTTATAAAATTTTCAATTTCTATGAGAGAAAAGGTAAACAACTATTTATGTTACACTATTAGATAAATAAAAACATTTAAATTATTACCAAAGGAAGAAGAGAGAATATAAATAAATATATGTAACAATGAAACATACAAAAATTATGTTATTTTCTGTGGCATTTATTTATATATAGTATTTGTTCTATTTACAATTATTTCAAATTAGAATTAAAGGGTTTGTTGTAAAACAAACTCTTTTTCCATTTCAATAATAAACATTGTATATCTTTAAGATTATGTCAAATAAAAATATTTATTTGCGAAAAAAATACCAAATAATTTACAACAGTTCATTTCTAATTGACAATGCCTCAGTTTAATTAACAAGAGTATTGTTATTTATATTTTACCAAAATATCCCTAAAATTTAGCATGTTGACTAATTTCTTACACTATTTTTAAACGACTACAAACAGCTGATTTCAGCAGCACGATTTTCATTTAAATCAAAAAAAAATTCTATTATATTTTTGTTTTTGACAAATATTTTCAATAGAAATTTTCTCAACAAAATTTAGCAGCCTGTGATTCTTAATATCATTGACTTTTCTGCAGGTGGACAATTTTACGGGAATTTACACTCGTTTCAACCGAGTTATTTTTATGAGAGTACATTTATTATTATATATTTTTAAATTTGTGACCACGACTGCAAAATTTTAGTAATTAAATTATTTAAAAACATTCTGAAGAATGAAATTTGTTAGAAAGTACGGTATTGTATACAATTTATTTTAATTATAACTCAATGTGACTAAGGGTATTCTCTGGAGCTATACTTTAACTTATTTTTTGCACTATATTTTTATTTAAAACTCAAGGTGACTAAGGGCATCTTCTCCAGTCATAGTGTTTAATTACATATACGAATGCAGAAGATGGATCGATAAATGAAAATTTTAATGAAGTTCAATTCAAGGCAAGATGCATTGTTAAGAGGACTATAGATATATTGAAAGACCGTTGAAAATTCTTAGTTATGAAAAAGGAAGTCGTTACAGTTTGGAAAAATAGCGTTTTTAGTAATGGGTGATATCAGGAAAAAAGGTTATAGGATTTAGTTTAAATTTTTGTAAATTGTAAGTAACTGGAAACATATCTCCAGGAAGTCTGTTCCACATGTGACTTCTTCGACTGATGAACGAATTTTCTCTATAACTCGTTGTGCGATCCACTAGACAATCGACTACAAACGGATGAGCTCTACTAGATAAGGGATGTTAAGAAGATAAACACGGGCTCGTGGGATAAGTTCACTTATTTCGAAAGAACACCTTCTATTATAATATCGATAAAACAGAGTTACACAACCTACATTCCTACAATGCTCCAATGAGTCAATGAGCTGGACATCCTTCTGCAGCACTCCTTTGAACATGGTCCAGCAGCTCCAAATAGACTTTGAAGCCCCTGCCGAATAAAGGTGGCTGTACATTGAATTTTCCAGCAAAAGGGGCAAATTCCCACCATATAAAAGAAGTGAAAAATGTTAGCCAATGGACGAGCTTGCGTCAAGGAACACTGTTTCAGCACCAGTGCTCGTGTAACACCGGCCCCGGTGACTTATTTATACCGAACTCTGCAATTATTATTTTAGCACAAACTGTAATAATTAATTTTATGACAATACAAAACGTAAAATTAAAACTTTTATTAAAAAAAAAATATGAAATTNGTATCTTAAGCATAGTATACGATAATTTTACCTGTTAGGGCAGTGGTTGATCGCTTTCAGACATGAATAAATTTCTTGCAAACATATAAGCTAGATGGTTGGCTTTATCAACCGGTATTTCATCATCTATTATAAGGGTTGGTATCGCTGAACAAGCATTTTCTTTAACTCTTTTAACAAATGACTAAAAGCTCTTACTTCTCCTAGGAGCAGAAAGAACTTTGGTACGAAGTCGGCGTTCGTAAAGAAGTTTTTCCGTCTAAGTACCTTTGAACAGTCATTTCTCGCCTTCTTGCGAAGCATATCGAAATTGACGCTTTTATAATTGCGCCAACTTCTGAATGCTTCCTTTCTAGATCTGCCTGCATTTCTGCAAGTCTGAGTAAACAAAAATTTTTTTTAGCTTAATCGAAATTTGCTTTGTAGGAATAAAATATTTCATTCCAAGCAATATGAATTGTTTCACCATTTCCGCCGCGGCATCGGCGGCATCATCACGGAAACAAAGTTTTCAGTAAAAATTCTAAAAGAAATCATTGAGCTCCACCCGACGAGAACGCTTTGGAGCTTTGGGAGAAGCATTGCTAAGAATGTGCGAAAATTGTGCAATGATCGGAATCGAGAGGCGCAAAGATTTTTACTTCATATTTTTCTGGGTGCGAAGTAAGAAAGAGGTAGAGCGTATTTTGGTGTTCTCCTTCAACGCTCGGAATGTGCGTTGGTTAACTCACTAGTTGCGCCAGGTGGTTATGCTCAGCGTAAAAGCCCTCGGGAGTTGTGGGTCCTGAGAGGTTAATCTAGGAAGAGTTTTGAATATTTATATCGCCAGTAACTATGATTTCACTATGAGGATAACACTCTAGGACTTTTTGATATGGAGTCGGATAGGACATCGAAACCGTTAAGGGTTGTTGCCCTATCACTGTTTTGGCTTCTATATAAAAACCTGAAATGCAAAATGAGCTATATTCCCTATCATTACAGTCAAACTGTTGCTGATGTTGGTACACAACATTTTCGCGGATGTACAAAGCAAGAGCATAATAGAAAATAAAAAGAGAGATGAGATGATATCCAGGTATGAAGAAAACCTGTGGATTAGTATTTTCACACACCTGTGTCTCACGCAAAGCGAAAACATCCGACCAATGAAAGCGAATGTGAGCATACACAAAGAAAAAACTCGCTATTACAAAATATAAAAATAGCTAAATTTCCTTACGCCAATGCAGACAAACAAAGTGACAGATTGCTAATAATTTGGCTGAGTGTTGATCAGTTTTTTTTTTTCGAAACCACTACGTATTAAATTAACTACAAAAGAGAACGCACTGTATGAGAACATAAAAGCCAACACATTGGACATTAGAACAAAAATATTTGTTTTGTTTTTATTTAATTTTAATTTATTATTTTATTTAAGGGAGGGGATATGCTATTTTGTTGCTTTGATATTTGTTTTCTGTTTTGTTGCTTTGATCTATGTTTTCTGTTTTGTTTAATGGTTTTGTTTTTAAGTTTATGTTATTATTATAAAATATTGTTATTGTTTTTTTTTGACAAGTGGTTTGACAAACCTTATTAATGTAATAACCAAATTGGTTAGTTTTGTTTATGTTTTTGTTGTTTTTGTATGTTTTTTTGTCAAGAATTTTTAAAAACAAGTGAAAAAAGATGCGTATCACACGATTGACAGAACACTACTGAACTTTCAAAAATCGATTACATTTCGTGCGCCATGCTATTTGTGTTATTTTAAAGAATCTATTTGTTTTGTTTTTGTGGATATTATGAGAAAAATTTTAAAATTCCATCCATATTTAATGTGAGGGTTAGCTGTTTCCATGGTCTTTTGGAAGTGATTGAACAAATTTGAATATGAGGATTAGACCCTAGAATTCAACTTTTACATAAATGTTTTTGGTTTATTAAATTCTTGTTTTTTGAAGACGGTAAGACGGCTAAACAGAAACATTTATAAAGAGGATTCCGTTTGTTGCAACAGGGACAACTATCATCTTAGTTCCTTCGATATTCCTTTATACAATAATAAAAGGCTGTTTCAAATACGACTTGTTCGACACAACGTGTTGTGCGATCCGGGGGATCCATAGCACTGGATACTCCACTGTCATTGATAAGCAGTTCCGGTGGCACCAATATGGATTTTGATGCCTCTGCCATATTTGGGAGTTTATTCCATCTATGACCGAATATAGGTGGTGTAAATAGTGAGAAGATCGGATGATGTGTAATATTTTTTACACCGTTTCGAAATCCTAAGACACTAATATATGAAATACATGTTTATTCCAACGGATGAGATATCAAATTCGAATGCTCAGATCATCGATAATATCCGAATTTTTGATATTGACTCCGCCCACACAAACATATGACATTGTTGTTCTCACGGCCCTATGGGTCACCATACAACATTGGGTATTCTGTGTATTAAAATCGACCCTTTTTGAGATTGTCAAAATGGTCAATTAAGTATGTCAAGCATTATTAATTTTTTGCCACCAATCTCTAAAAGGCTTGATCAACGATAGAAATAAAATAGTGCTGTTATCTAAAATAGCTTAGATAGGGTTTGATGTTTGACTAAGGAGGCGAATTATAACAATACGAAAAAGAGTGAGAGAAAGCACAGAACCATGCGTTACTCCTGAATTTAGATGAAACTCTTTGGACAAAAACAACACGTATAGATCGGTCTCTCAAAGCACGATATAAATCGAGAGAAATCATAATTAACCCCATAATTAATAAGCTTTTACACAAGTGCTTTATATCGACACCAATCGAACGCTTCGGAAATAAGTAGAGTAACTACTTTGTTTTTACAAATTTTAGCATGTACCGACTCCGAAAAGAACGCTAACAGCGCCTCTGTAGAACGTTCTCTACGAAAGTCATAAAGTCGATCATTTTAAAGTTAATTGGATTCAAGATAATTACTAGTTTGGTAATTCACCACTCTCCATTGAACAGCAGCGATAAAAATTTAGTTGCGCCTGCTGGCAGAAATTATACTAGTACGTACAATATGAGTCTGTGGTACAGCTTTCAAAGATATATACGTATCGTAACATTTGTAGAAAATATAGTCGCTGATGTACGGTATTTTTTCGTTTTTTATTTAAGATTCTTTAATTATTACGTTGATTTTATCATGACTATTTTTTAAGGTTTTAAACTTAAGCACTAAGTCTTCTGCCATTGTTTGACTATAACCTTAAGCTATATTTTCTTTTGGCTTTCCATTAACACACACAATATATACAATATTCTTCTGTTCTTCAATTTCAATAGCAAGAATCTCCATTGTGTTAGAAATAGGTGCGAAATTATTTTCCGCAAGAGATGAAGTAACAAGTTTGGAAAATCCATGGCCATCATGGTGGTTGAATGAATAACTTGGTCTTCATTTATGTAACAATAGTCGGGATTTCGGGAGGCCATGGACAAAATGTTCCCAGCACCATTAAATGTAGAAGGCTTTTTTGAGAAAGGGTCGTCTGAGTTTGCAGTTGTATATTGTTAGTTTATAATTTTATTATTTTATTTAAGTTAAAATGTTAAAGTTAATTCTTATATTTTAATAACATTTAAATTTGAAATTAACAATGATTCAACAATAAAAATGTAATGCAAGTATTTTCAAGTATTAATTATAATATTCTTACAGTAAAAACAACATACAGTCTGTGCACGAAGAACCACTGCGGCGCCCTGTTTGCCATGAGCAAATAATATGTTCCTGATAATGACTTCATCAGTCTTATTTAATAGTATAATTGCAAATAAGTTCGAGTGATTGCTGAGTTTTTGAAATAGTAATAGAAAAATTTTCTTTTTGCGTAAGACGTTTTGGGGCCATAATTTAATGCAAAGTTATCATAATAAAAAGGTTATACTGGTACTTAAGATCTTGTACTGA
>JXPX01033104.1:1009-11056 GCA_001047195.1 Sarcophagidae sp. BV-2014
TTTTTTTTTCGATAAGCAACAAATTTCTGCCATCTATTAACGCGTCTCTTTGATTTCAAAGAAGATATACCAGTGATGAAATGTGTTTCAGGATAATGGCTTCTGCGTCAAAAATCAGCTATTGAATGAGGTTATACATCAGAGAAGAATTGTGTACGCTATTTGCTGTATATTGTATAAATTAAATTTATTAAAACGTATATTTCTTGCTAGTGAGGCTCTGTAAAAGTCCAGTCGTTTACCCATTATACTACTAATTTTCCAGCTACACATATTCATATTTCTATGAGGCGATTTATATATTACAGAATTCCTTAAAAGAAATCTTTGTTACCACATCTCGTATGTCTGCTTTATTATATAAGCTCGTTAAGGACGAGGATACAGCCGACATTTAAATGGTGTTTTTTGTAAGAGGTTTATTGCTACAATTTTTTTTTTAACTGTTACAGAACAACAACTGTTTAGCGTACAAAATTAAACGATGTAATTTAAAACATTTTATTATACAAAAATGGAAACATAATAATTATTATGATAATGATGGTGTGCAAAATAAAGTGTTAAAAACGCAAATCATTTGCAAAGAATTTCATATAATTTTAACGCATACATTTATACAATATTGTATAATAATCAACTTCATTACGACTAATACACATACACAAAAAATATGAGTGTGTGTTTGTAATAAAATAAAAATTAATGTTAACAAGAATCAACAAACAAACATGTGCATAATATATAAATAAGTTATTTTCATGAAATTTTCAATATTTCATGTTCTGAGGATGTTCGCATTCCAATATTTTAGATTATATTATGAGAATGTGTTTCAATTATGCGATGTTTCGCAAATGAATTTGTTTTTACTTTTGAAATTAAAACACAATAAAACATTCTTATTTATGCTTCAATAAAATTGTGTTTGAATATTATAATTACATAATTTCATCTTTATATGTCTGCGATTTCATTAAAATTATGATGTTTAAGTATTACATTTATATTTAGTTTAATCAAAAGTCTTTGAGAAAGAAGTCATCTTCGCACCATGAAGACATTTTTTTTATTATGCAAAGACATGTTCACTTCATAAGGAGTTGATGTTAAAGATGTTGTTGATATTTATGAATTCGTATCAAAAAGGCATACAGTGTTATTAAAAAATTTACTATTGCTGGTGATCTGATTTAGAATATAATTATTTTTTCTGGGTTATAGCTGAAAATATTTTAAGTATTATATCGAATTTCAACTATTGTTGATAATTTGCCTGAAACCCTAAGTTTTGTCTACCTCCCTAAGAGCTTTAAGGCTTCTATAGGGCGTCTATGATTTTTTTCTTTGTATTAGCTATGATGTTTGATGGGAATGATATTTTTATTCACCCAAATCGAAGTGTTATTTAAAAACTTTCAAGACAAATTAAATTATTCTTGACCTGTCTAAAAAAGAACAATAATTTTTACATGTACAAAATGGTAAATGGATGGAAAATCAAAAGAGTNGTTTTGACATGTACAAAATGGTAAATGGATGGAAAATCAAAAGAGTTTTAATTTAATAATGGATATTTCTCCTTAAGAATAACAAATTTTTTGTCTANTTGAAAAAGTCATTTGAAAAATGTAGCCAAAATCGAATTAAAATCAAAAGTGTTTTAATTTAATAATGGATTTTTCTCCTTAAGAATAACAAATTTTTTGTCTAAAAAAATATAAATTTATTGATAACGTGTTCAAATAGCCTTAAACATAAATGCTGGTTTCTTCTTAACTTACATCATGAAGTTTTGATTTTTTGCAAGTTATTTGTTTGAGTGTATTTTCTTTTAATGTTACTAGCAAGAAGTTTCTCTTTTTCATGTTTAAAGGCGGAAATTTATAATGATTTGTTTGCATATTATAATGTATAGTAGGTTTGATATATATTCCATTAGACTGCTGGCATATTTTAGCTTTAAAACTAAATGAAAACAAATTACCAACCCTCCTGCTTCAACTTCTTTGAAGATTTCTTTTATTTCCTTCTGTAAATAGAAAATTCGCATTTTCTTATATATTTTTGTTTTGATTGTTTTTTTTCTTCAACCATTTTTTTACTTTCGTACATTTCTATTACAATCATATTGACTTAGAAATTGCATTGCAATGTACTCGATTCGTCATCATTATTTTTTGATTTACGAGCAAATACTTGAACTCATATTTAAAATTCCACAGCATATCATGACTAGTGGCGATTGCTTTACACGAGTACATATCCAGCGGTTTTAATGGTGCAGCTACTACTGTCGATGATGGTCCTAGTAAGCGAATGAGACAAAGACATATTGATGTCCGGGCAGTATAATTTATAAATATATATTAAAAGAATGAAATTCTTATTGCTTATTTTACCGAATTGAGTGGATAAATAATTTTTGCTAACATTAAGTAAAAGCAATCAATAAACTACGACTACCACCACCATAGTTAGATACCAGTATGGAAACATGACTTAAAGAAATTTGTTTTGCTTGAAATTAACAAAAAAATATATTAGAAGTAACTTTTGTAGACAAATTGAAGCTTTCAACTTCCGTGCTGTTAGAGATTTCCAACTAGGAACTTCTCTTAGTTTTAATTTCATTTCATATATTTTGAGGTAGTATTTCTATGTTTAATGATTTCTGAAAATTCCATAGAATTTATTTGATCATAAAAGGGATAAAATGAAAAAAGCAAAGCAAAGAAATATATGATTGAAGAAGATATAGATAAATGCTCGAGAGAAATGCTTTCTATTAATTACACCTCAATGATAATTGCACAGAAAAAAATAGTACTCGTATACTCATAGAACATTTTACTTAGTGAAATAAATTATAATTCCACGTTATATTTCCCTTTTGTTTTGTACACCTGAAATATATAATACGACTTTCCTTTTTCATGTGTGGATGTGTGTTTGTGTTTGTGTGTGTGTTTTAGATAATTCTTCTGTAAAGTAAAAAGTCCTTTTTGGATTTTTCGTGATTAAATTGCATCACAGGCAAACACAAAATGTTAAACACACCACAAAAACAACAAAGTAAAAATAAATGATATTACTTAGCTTTTATATTCATACTTGTGCCAGAGATGAGGATTTATAAACATTTGAACTACTTGAGTGGTACTTTTACAAGATTTAATTCCCTTAAATTCTAAAGGATAATTAAACAGTCGTGTTCAGAGAATTGGTTTTGAGTGGCTTTGTTCAGTAGACAAGTCCGACGTGCCATAATAAAATTAATTATGTTTCATCATTAAGAACAAAAATATATCACAACCACTAAAAGAACAAACAAATAAGTATTCAATTGAATGATTTCATTACTTTATTCCTTAGATGGCAGGCTATTTTTTATTGAAGTGTCAAAAAGTCAAGAAACAAAGTCTGATCGTATCAAGAAACTAAGTCTGATCGTGGTTTTGTGGATTTTCCACTAGCGACCTAGTTTCAAGACATTTTGAAGAACAAATACAAAACCAGTATAAAATGTTGCTCAGGAGGCTTTATATTTGATTAAATTTCTAGAAAATAGAAAAAACACACTATTTGTTGCTTTAAAAATCGTTGACCGCGAAAAAAAAAAATAATTTTGCATGGCGCTCACATAGTATCTTTAAAACTTTTAAATAACTCATATTATGCGATTTTAACTTTTCAACACATTGTCTAAAATATTTTATTAGATTTAAATAGGAAAAATAACCATACAAATGAAAACTGTTGGAAAAGACACAACAACCGGCAAATCTAATAGGAATTCCTAAGCTTTGTCATCCGTTCCGTCCTTTGAAGTTTTTATGTCCAATGTACCGGTATATCTGTACTGTCAATCATATTTGTGTGAATTTTTTGTTTATGATATTTAAGTCAGTTTTAGTAGTAAAATAGTTTTTTTTCTCAGTTCTTTATAACATCGTGTTTTTTTTGATTTTATCAATACATTCCAATTCGCTACGTTGTGTTAGTGAACTCTCATACAAAACTCAAATTAATTACACTAATTGATGATGACGATGCTCTGTATCAACATGATGATGATGACGACTGACATATGGCAGTAAGGCCAGACTGACACCTGTACATTATTATTTTTTTTTCATTATTTGTTTGCTTACTATGAAATCGTATGACTTCCGAAACGTTAAAAGAATTATTTGAATTGCGAATTAATGCAACATAAGTATTTTAATTTAATAAAACCGATACACTTTAAATCAATAATACAATACACTTAAAATCAATATACACTTAAATTCAATAATTTATTAGTGAAATATACAAAAATCAAAAGAAAAGAAATCTTTCTCCATTGAAATTTATAGCTGGCTTCAACGGCCATAGCTTTTTTAGACTACACCTTGAAAACTGTCTTCTGTTCACAGTATGTTGCTGCATATCGGGAAAGGAAAATAAGGGAATATATTTATTTTTTGTATTTGTGAAGTAGGCAACTCAAATTAAATATAAAATATCACATATCTGAAATATTGTAGTAGTATTGTAGTCTTGAAATATGTGAAAATAATGTGAACAGTGCTGAGAAAAATACGCGGGCCTTGACTATGGGCGTGGCAACACTCGTACAAAGCAAATCTAAAACGTCATGCAAATCCAGTTTAATATTAGTTAAAACTTTCAATGATAATAATAATTTGTTAATGTGAGTAGTACTACCAATATTGGGCGTTATTAGGTCAGTGAGCGTGGTACTTAGCTTACTTGGAATTCTATGAAGTCGAAAGTCTTTAAACTAGATGTGGATATATAAATAATGTATGTGTAAAGTTTGTAAAAAGGACGATCTGTCTTTAAAATTCGTACATGTTCATTATTACCGTAGGCCTCAATAGTCGTGCCAAAAATGGTGGAATCTCTTAAAAAAATTATGTGGTTCAGCTCGACCGGGCACAGTAGTTTTAGTTTAAAGTACGCTGAATTGCTAAATTGTCAAATACATTCTGCATTCTTGAGTTACAACTACCACATGTCTATCTTGATTATTCCTTATTTTTCTTTAACTACGAGAAGTGTGCACAAAGTCACATATTGAAAGACCACACTTAGTTTTGCTTTAATGTTGTTGAGAAAAGCGATTTATAGTTTTTATTATTTAAGAATCAGTTCTATTCAAACTCTGATATGTTCGTGTTGTCTATTCCAATTAGCTAAAATAAAAAATTAGGACGGAATTTATTTCGTTTTTTTTTAAATCAATTTTTTAATTTTGGAACACAATTTCAGTGAGACCTTAAATGATTTTTGTTATTAATTAATATCGACTTGGAAAAGTCGATATCAAATTCTTTCATATGCAACATATTTAATTCCAAACTTTAACACATTTGGGATGAATTGCCGCAGTAGTTGACAATTTATCTGTGTTGTACGAACATTGAAATTTAAATAGATATTGGCGAAATAAAAAACGATTTATTTTAAAATACAAATAATAATTTAATACTTGTTTGCAAGAGTTAAGCAGTGATGATAACCCATAACATATGATGCTAGTTAGAAATAACAGATTGGATCCTTCCGTTTTAAGGTATTCGTCCGGTTTTAGGTATTCGTATGTCTAAAATCAGTAGTTACACCAAAAAGAAAATCAATGACAACATATTTCTCAGTCGCCGAAATAAGGTCTGGAAAAAGTTTTAAAAGACATTTTTTTATCTTTTAGGTTTTATCAAAACTATTTAAAATCACCACATACAATAACCTGCTTCCTATACAAATTACTTCGTTTTGGTAGAGTTGAGAAAACAAACAAAAAAACCTCCGACTACCGTTTACGTATACATACAGACTAGTAGATGAACAAGTTTCCATGTGTACGTGTTTGTGCTGTAATATTAAGTCATAATTCATATGTTACACATTACCACCCAGTTTTTGTGGCAACAAACACAATCGGTTCAGAGATATCGAGGAAATGAATGTAAAGGTATTTCTCGTGTCTGTGTATGGAGCATGCCTTCAATGGGAATGCTTTGGAAATTTACTTGTTTTTGTATTTATTGCTTAATTTTTGGTAGGGTAGAATTGCCAAAAGTTGAAGAGAATGTCGTTTATTATGTTTCTCCCCTTTAAAACATCTAGAATTATAACCTGTCATAAAGAAATTGTGGCTCCGTAACGGTTGTAAATAATTTTACCATAATAAACCCCAGCATCGAATTAAATTCCATATATTGTGGTGCCAAAGGCTAACAAAGTTTTCTGCGGCTAATTGCAACAGCATTGCTAAGAGTCATGAGATGATAAAAGTAATTCTGGAAATTCAAACAAATTCCTTGTAACAGCAAAATAGTTTAGTTTTATTAATTTACTTTTGTAACCATATTTCATATTTGAAATTAAATTAGGAAAAAATTAAGAGGTTATATCATACTTTTTACTTTCAATTTTGATTTCTTGTTACAAAATACTCACATATTTTTTTTGATAACTTCCCCATCATGTTGATTACAATTGAAATTTGTGTCGCGTAGATCTGATCAATGGCTTACGTGACATATCATAGTTGGATTTAAGATTCATTCATTTCACTTTATTGGATGCTGTGATATGACAGCGATAGTTCTTCTCAAATTTGTTCTTGTAGTTGTGAAGTTGTTGTTCTCTGCACATTGTTCATAGTAGAGCTGTTTGTCCATACACAGTGAGTGGGAGCATTGAGTGTAGCGAGCACAGTTTAAAATGAATCTCTACGATAGTTATTGAATATCTGTCTATTAGATTTCAATTTCTTTGTAGCAGCAAGTAGATAGATGGTGCAGTAGTAGTACAATAATTTGATGGGCATCTTAGTGTGAACATGACAGTGATGCATACACTCAAAAGATTTGAAACGACATACCAGAAATTTTTTTGTATTTAAATGTTCTACATTTGGCATTAATTTTACTATGTCTATCTATATTTGCTGTATAATATTTTTAGTATTTTAATTATTTTACAATTATAAACCAAAACAATTTTATATATTTCTGACAATTAAAATATTAAACAAACTGCTGTTGGCTGTAGAGTCTTCCACTCGTCAAAATAAAAATTTGTAGTTCAGTTCAGTTTTGCGGACGGGAAAGTCTACCTTTCTTACTTTTCTGGGTTGGTAAAAAATTATGTGTGTAAGTAACAATTTTAAAATCGATAACATTCACTAAAAAAACAGATTTGATAAAGACATGTATTTTGTTTTGGGATCATAAATTCAAAATGGACACATTGATATGGAATTATAATCTCTTGAAACAACTAAGATCATTGGTAAATATTTTTTTTATTATTAAGTACATTGGTTTGAATGGGTTGGTTCACAAGCAATGAAAATTTGATTTCAAAGAACTTACTACGAATTTTGTAAGTGTATGTGACAAATCAAAAATAAAATCATCAACATTAAAAGTGGCATTTAGCTAGTAGCAATCAACCTGACTATCTTGAATATGTTGATAATGCTGCCTATGATGAAGATGATTATGAATATTATGAGGACACAGACTAAGACAACAATTCTGCGAAGTGAAAAGCATATTTGTCAAAATGACAACATACAAACAGCCAACACCAACTCCACCATTATCATCATCATACAATAGCAACCAATGTAGATGTTGCTCTTTAATACTATGGACAAATTATAGAAGATTTGGGAAGCAAACTGTGAAGATAAAGATGCAAGAAAAANAGATGCTCTTCAATACTATGGACAAATTATAGAAGATTTGGGGAGCAAACTGTGAAGATAAAGATGCAAGAAAAAAAACTATTCTTATTATTATTTTAGTTGCACCCTGTTTGAAAATAAGGATTCTGGTTTGTAGATGTTTGTCGTCATATCTTTATTTGTATTTTGCATGTTGCATTCAACATTTTGTGTTTTTTTTATTTTTATAGTTATGGCTGGTCTCTTTATTTTGGGAACGATTGTCATATTTTGCTTTTGTTGACACTGTTGTTTTTAAATGTATATTTGCTTTTGTACTTGTGCTATTTTTGTTGTGTTTTTATTTATTATTATTATTGTTGTTGCTGTTGTTGTCTTTGTTGTCATTGCTGATGTTCTTGTTATTTGTTCTCATTTGAGTCAATTACGTTAACTCTTAATTGTTTTACTCCCTGCTTTCATTGTTATTACTTTTATTGCTGTAGCAAAAGTAACAACAACCATTGCTGTTCTACTACTGCCGACATTTTGTCAACATTTGTGTGATTGTTGTTGGACTTAAAGTCCGTCCTTAATGTTGTTTTGCCAACATTTTTTTTTCGTTTTTCATCATCTACATATACAATTTCACTAGCACTTTATTAAGCTTTGTACTTGCTTTTGATGTTGCTCATTGTCATCTTATTCTTCGTGAGCATCGTCGTCATCAGCACTGTTTATATATTTTACTGTGTTACGCTTTGTTAAGTTTTAGTAGCTTGTTTTCTCGCTGTATTGCCTAAGGCTAATAAACAAACTATTGTCGTTCAACCATTCGTTTGTTTTATAAGCCAACTCTATTCAACCACTTCGTCCTTTAGTATCCATAATCGTCCGGGGATACATAGTTTATGTTGTGAAACATCATTGTCTTGATCCACATAAACGAGTAAATGACTGTTATAGTACGCTGTTACTTAAAATTGTTGTACACATCCATAAACAAACACTCAATGTGAGTATCCTTTTTGTAGCATTTATACACTATATTGGCTTTTGCTCGCACACATCATCGAATCGAATGATGTCGATGTAGATGCGAATGTGGATGGTTGCAGACAACTCTTAACAATATTCAATACAATCTTTTGCAAGGCGTGTCATATTTGCATACCTAAAATTATTTTATTAAGGATTTTATATTCTTGCTCATGTCCGTCCTGCGATAATTGTTGTTGCTAACACCGGAATCCATACTTTTAGTGTGACAAAGACGACGTAAAGTTTAATTGACCGCTAGTTTGGCAATTATTTTATGTGAATTTTTAACAAACTAATTGTTTCACATAATTTCTAATTAGCCAATTTCAGAAAGTTGGGATAGTCAATTAGCCTTTAAATCAGTCCAATTAAATTGTAATAATATAATAATAACCGTAAAGCTTACAAAATACTTATATGAATCATATATACGTATGACGAATATTATTTGGCAAGTATTTTGTTGTTTATCTATGGTTTTGGTACTTGAGTACGTGTGATTTATATGTTTATTATCTTTTTATTTAATTTACTCATACGTAGAAAAAAAAATTTCCATAAGATGAAGATTAAGTAGATATAATTTGAGGAGAGGCGGATAATTTAAGTACTAATTAAGTACTTAAATATTAATATTAAAATTTAGTAACTTTTTTTAAAATATTTCTATGTTTTAACTTTACTGGATTGGGTTTCGTTTTGTGATAACTGTGAAGGGAAGAGAAATTATATGAACATTGAGACTGAGATTGTATTTGGTTTATTAGAAAAATACATTGTCTTATAAACCGTTCTTACAGAAAGTTTCTCGTGCAAGTGATTTAAAATGAGTTTACTTTACATAAGAAAACATCATTGTCATTATAATAAACATTCCAATACGTAACGTGACCAATTGATTTTTTTTTAATTTAGTTTGAAAAATAAAATAATATGGTTTTAATATAAAAGCGTTATTTTTAAAATCAGTTTTAAAGAAGTTCAATTTAATTAAGAGATATATTTAATTTAAGAAAAAAAAACCGATTAATTTTCAAATTAAAAAAATTCTACTGATTTCATAAAAACACGTAAAATAAGAAAGCATATTTAATTTTAGAGGGAAAGAAATTAAAACATTTTCTTTAATACTTTCCAACTGTTACTTAACTTGGAAACTGTTATTTAAATAATTGTTAAAGTTTTGTTATTAACTTTTAAGCAAATAAAAATTTGTATATATTTTGTTAATGAATTTTACTCGACTTGATTTTTCAGGATACGTTGACAAAAAACTCATTAAAAGTGGATTTGGGTTTGAAACTCAAGGCGTAATAATT
>JXPX01033104.1:16454-27264 GCA_001047195.1 Sarcophagidae sp. BV-2014
ATAATTATATTAAAAAGTGTTTGACAATTCCATTACCAAGTGACCAGTATTATGTGTGTATCACTGAATACTTATGATGAGTTAATTACTGTAAATTGTCTTGAGTCTAAAAAAGCGATTTGTTTTTGTACAAACTTTGTTGAAATATTTTTATTTTTAAGCATTTGTATAAACAGTAAATATATTTTTAATATCGTTATAAAAGTCAAATTCTTAAAATTATTTTGAATATAATCAGTAAGAGTATTTTATAATATGCTTATGTAATGCAACTCAGTGATTATGAGTTATACGTCTACTCACTGGTGATGATTGTTTTTGCTGGGTAATTTGTAATCGCTTATGAAAAATACATTTAAAAGTCATTTGTTGCCATTAAAAAATGACTTAAAACCGTTTTACGTTTGCAACAAAGTTCAGTCAAATGCACAACTACGGAAAACTCCAAAGCTAAAACAACAAATGAAACAGGCTGAAAATAATAGTACTTACCAATAAAGCAACTTAAGCAGGAGTTCCAACAAAATATAAGCTACAGATATTGCATTGTTGCAATGTTTTCGGAATACAAAAAACTAAACCTTCATACGACGAAAAAGAGGNGCAAAATATAAACTACAGATATTGCATTGTTGCAATGTTTTCGGAATACAAAAAACTAAACCTTCATACGACGAAAAAGAGGAAAAACAAGAAAAAAGAAAGGTCCTTGGAATATAATACAAATGCATAAAATAAAAATAAAGAATTTTATATTTTCTTTGGCAATTGACAAAAAACTACAAATATATATCTGTATAAAAACACTATGTCCTTCGAGTATTGGCAAAAGAAAATTAGCAAACAAAGACGGCTTCATAAGTAAGAGTTATTCATTAGTTTATAGTTAAATAAGAGGAAATCGTTTTTAGAAATTAACACTGAGTTTGATATAAGGAATTATATTAAAAAAAATTGGTGAAATATAAATAACCAATATAATTTCATTAAATGAACGTTAAGTTGGTGTGATGTGTTTGAATATATCTTGCATTTGTGTAAAAAATTCGATAAATATATAATATTTGCAAGTCAGTATTTTTAATTTTTTTTAATATTTAACCATTTGTTAATTTTATAGATAAAAATTTGAATTATGCTTTAACCTCTAGCACGTATTTATAATAATGGGATAAAAATAAAATAATTGGAAAAGAATCGATCAAAATAAAGTTGAAGAAAATATATTTTATGGTAGAAGAAAGTCATAATTTTAAAGAGATACCATCAAAAGATTTGTTTGTTTTCCTTTGTATCAAATTATCCCTGTTCTAAGGTTAAGTTGTCATAAGTTTGATACTTAATGAATAAAGTGTACATATAGATTTCTTCTTAGGGTGTAAAAGTCAAACGACTGCAGTTGTTAACTTTTCGATTTGTCAGCTTGTCAAGACAACAACAGCTAGAACAATAATGGATAGAAAAACTTTATGTCATTTCAATGTTGTTTTTGTAACAAATGTCCTAACAAACAAAACAACAACAACAAAAATACAAATAGCAACAATCCGAAAACATAGAAAAAATGTCGGCACATTACATATGATTGCCTCATAAAAAGGCTATAAGCATTATTTTTTCTTTTTTTTAGTAGTTGTTATTGTTAGATACATACAAAGAGGCATACACTATTTGTTGTAGCCCTTAAGGCACTCGAAATGAATCCAAATATATTTCTATGCTACAACAAAGTAATAAAATAATATTACACGACATAAAAATTATACCAACAATAACAAAAATAATTCATTTCTTTGAATTCGTACTCGTATCGATACATTTATGTACCCAAACAACATTGTGTTTTTAGAATTTCGTTATGGTTTAATCATATCGATAATATTTCTTAAATATAACATGTACTCGTTTCATAAAGAAAAATCAAAATTCATTCATTCGAGGGCATAACTTTTTTATATTTATCTCATTTATATGCCAAAGGAAGAAGGCGTTGAATGCTGGAGGTGGTCCAAATATTGTGCGTTGTAATGCGGCACTCGTTTTTTTAGAAATGTGTCGTCGGAAATGTTTTTATTACATCTGTATGTGTTATAGACCACATTTCATTGCATATTATCCATCTTTTGATATCTATCGATATCCATTGTTATTATTTGTTATTCTTCATTACCAACGTCAATAAACATACACCAAAAGACAAGTTACATATTTTACTCACATACATGTTCGATTATAACACGTATACGCCTCGCAAGCAAACAGTATGCACAAACACTAATAAATAAATATACGCTTTCACACAAGCACATGCACACAGCTCGAGGTTAAAATGTATTAACAATCAGTCATACAAGCAAACATTAACCGAGCTGCCAGAATTGAAATTATGTTTGTATTTAGCCTCTATTTTTACAATGTGACTTTACTCAGAACTAAAATATATGAAACCTTATAAAAATTAATAATATTATATTTCTGTTAATTAAAAAGCCACAAATTAACGTATTTTAAAATATGAAAAAGTTATTAAATATGTTCTTCAATACAGTACTTTATTTCTTGGTGAACACATAAAAATAAACTTTCAAAATGTTACTAATCAGTTTTATTTTTAAAGTTCGTGTCTGAAGTACATTGTTTATCATATTAATTAAACTTTTATCAAAAATTATGCCTATTTCAAACTATTACATATAACACGATCACTTCTATAATGAAATCATTGCTGACAAAATAAATAACAATATACGATTAAATTACACTTTTAAGACAAAGTTCTACTAAATATTTGTGATGTGAACAATAATGAAAAATTTATTAAACCGAATAAACCTTCTAATATTAAACATTTAATTAAAATATTTTACATTACATTTAAAATATATTTCATTTAATGTGATTGTGTTTAAATAAAGTTTATATTCAACGTTGTTGACATCATCCATGTAATCGTAGTTCATTATGTTTTTTTTTGCTCTTGTGGTTGGACTACCAATTATTTATGACTTTTAACAGTCGCATATACATTGTATTTGCTAGAACAACCGTAATTTTTACTACTGCTACAACTAGTGCTACAACCGCTACAACAACTCCAGCATAAATATGAACAATCGAGCACTGTAACCATCTTCACCAGTCAACATGACTTGTTTCATTACAGATTTGCCACACTTAAACCAAAATTGAAATCAATATTACATTTCAATCATAAAACGTTGTACATACTCTTACACGTATTCGTTCGAGTGTATTTGAGTGTGCCAACACATAACAAACGGAAAATGTGTGTATGTGTGTATGTTTATACGTGTGTACGTGTGTTGGGTTGTGTCTATGAATTTGTTAAAGTTAACAATTTAATGAACCATTCAACCAGATAAATACTGATTATCTGTTACATCAAACTGTATCATAGTAAAATAATGTTCTCTTAAATTTAAGGTGATTTATTAAAAAAAAATAAAGTAAACTTCACTGTATATAATCAACTCATGAAACATGATATAATGTCACTGGTCATGTCGCAAATACCTATAGACGAAAACAAAAACTCAAAATAAAACAAATCATAANGAAACATGAAATAATGTTACTGGTCATATCGCAAATACCTATAGACAAAAACAAAAACTCAAAATAAAACAAATCATAAATAAATGGCCGTGACGAAATATTTGTCAATTTTTTTCTCTTTCACATATAACAATTGTGATATTTGCAGTTATTATCCATTTATCCTATTTATTTCAGGACTATTCACACATTCACTATCTTATTGTATTGGGTGAGACAGAAGAAGCCACATAAATTAAGGAAAATCCTTTTTTTATTATCCTTTTACTTTATGATCACCTTCACTTTTTGACTTTATTTCTTCTAACTTATTTTGAACGTGTTTTTTGGTCATACTTGTTGTTGTTGAATAAGCTCACTTTGTTATAGTCCTTTATTTATATGGTAGATTGTATCATGTGATTTGGAAAATATCTTTGCGCTAGTAAGATATAAAATATACGAGGGATGTTTATTTATTTGCGAGTTATTCAATTGTGACTATATTTCAAAAAGTAACTGCAATTTAAAGCAAGATACATACGATATAATTAATTTCATATATATATGAATAATTTTTTTAATACCTTTATACAATTCTTTAAATATATTCTGTAGAAATGTTGATTAAAAAGCGTGAATGCGTGTCACCTAAATGAATAATCTTTCCTAGCAAAAATTATTTTTCACATTTTTTATGATAATTAACACAATTTTCTAATAATAAAATCATTATCCAAAGGAAAAAATGGTAGTGATGTTCAGAATAGAGTAAATAAATTTAGACGGTTTAGATTTTACACTTTTATATAATTTCTATCATATAAAATACATAAAGCTATAGCTATATCATGCGCTCATATATTATTATACATAAACGTATACTCGTACATACATTGAGTTATTCGTGGGCATTCTTTTGGTAGTAATCCAGAAATCAAATATTTATTTTTATGTTGTGAAATTATGTTATGGTTTTATGGCATTTACGTTTGCGATTTTTTCATATACGTATTGTGCCTTTTGTCTACTTCTTTGTTTTTCTTCTACAAATTTGATTGTATTTCTTTGTCTGCAATTTTATTCATTCATTTGTACACACTTGGATATAAAGAGGTAGTGGTACGACTGGTCCGTTTACAAATTTCATATCTATTTTGCTTTTTGGTTGTTGGTAATCCTTGTCGGTGACATCAAATATAACAATGAATTGTATATGCGGCTAAAAAAAAATCAGAAATGACCAGCAAAGCCATATTACAGTTGTGTTGGTGATTGTGCCAAGAAAATCAGTACAAAGGAATACAACACTATTCCTTTGTACTGATTGTGTATATGATTGTGTATACTAACCACACATACATATGTATGGGTATTTGTGTACAGTATATACTGTATCAATGTGTATTCGTGTTGTGAAGCAACAGAAATATTTTTTTTTTATTAGAATGTGCATCCTTCGAGATTTAAGAAGTTTACAGTTTATTCTGTTACGTATACCAAAATCAACGAATTATAGAGAACATTTTAATTATAGTATACACTTAAAGTGCTGAATCAGTGAATTTGTGAGAGCCAATAATTCGGTTTCAAAAGAAATATATCGATCTACTTATCTACTTGTCGATCTGTTTTTGTTAGTGAGAGAACGGAAAATCAAGAAAAAAGTTCTGAATTTAATAATTTTGTGTTACATTTGAAGCGCAAGTTCAGCAATAACAAGCTATAAATCTGGCAGAACGTAACAACAACGTATCCTAGACTACATGAAACGTGAAAATAAAGTTGATGTTCATTATGTTCAACACAATTTAATGTTCATTATGTTTAACTCAAAAACATATACTGCGGATGACGTCTTGCACATCCGAAAGAATAAGAGTTAGATCGAACTCTAGTTTACTCTGGAAGTGACACTATCTTCAAAGCATCTCCAACGATAGAGAAAACTACCAGATCTGATAGGTTTTTTTTCCTGAGGAATGTCTAGGATGGGTATGATCTTAACTCGGTTCACTAACCAATATATATCTGATGTTTTTCTAAATTNATGATCTTATCTCGGTTCACTAACCAATATATATCTGCTGTTTTTCTAAATTACTAAACAAGCATACTAAAATGAAAAAATACCTTGTCTAATACAAACAGTATTGATGATTTCGAAAGAGCACATTCATTTTTAGTAAAGCTGAGAATCAAGTATAAACTAGACGAGAAATATAAAAATTTAACAATATTAATTTAAGCCATTATTTATCGAAATTAATCAACAAAGTCTTTGGTTGATGCTCCTTCGAAAATTTGTCAATAGTGTTTAGTTCGAATATAAACAATATTTTTTTAATTTTGGCGTCCTATGCATAGTGGGAGTAAGAGGAACATATATAAGGCATCGAAGTAATATCTAACATCGAAGAAGATGAGATTTCTGTTTTAACAACACCAGAAGTCAAAAACGTAATTAGTCATCCTAAACTCAACGATGCAGTTTAAATCGGAGAATTTTGTTATAAAAGGTTTAAAATCTTTATTTATAATAGAAATATAATACCAAGTAATCACTAGGCAACGAAGAAATAGTATCTGCTGAGTTCGTAGATGTAACAAGAATTTTAAATTAGACAGATGACCAATATTAAAATATGTATCCCATATACTCCGGTGTTCCCCAAGGAATCATCTTGGGCTCTACTGTATACCTGATGATGCTGTTATTATCTCCGTTGACAAGGACATTGCAACGTCAACATCAAAATTCCAAAACCCCCTTTTGGAAGTACAACAATGCANATACGTCAATATCAAAATTACAAAACCCCCTTTTGGAAGTACAACAATGCANACTTAAAAGTAACGCATTAAACAAAATAGCTTCGAATATTCATATGGAAAGTTTACAAACGAAAACTATAACTACAAGCCAGTTGACATAAGCCAATAAATAGTTCCATTCGCGAAAGTTGCATCGGAAGGATTATGTAAAAAATAACTAGACACAATAGCTTATGATATGCAATTGAATAATGAAACCAGTTTGAACTTACGGAAGCTAAATGTACGAATTATAACGTTATCCAAATAATACAAAGTTTCTAAAGCAAATCTGCATGGTATAAAAAAGATTCAGAGATTCATCGAGATTTAAAAGTTAACACAATTGCTTAAGAGATACAAGTCAGATCCGAAGCTTATAAAGGTTAAATGATTCAACAAATCAAGCCTGAAATCCCACTTATTCTTAACACCTCCGGTTTGCAAAGGCCATTGAATCTCTTCAAGCCACATGTGAGGTGCACTTAAAAAAAGTAAGTCTATATACTTCATCAATACACAATAATAATTTAAATAATTTATTTAAATATATTTGAAAACCGAAACCATCCGAATTATACTGCTATTAAGTGAATGTTGGCTAGTCGAAGTCATTTAGTAATTTTTTTTTTGTTTAAATCAAAAAAAAAAAAAANTATACTGCTATTAGGTGAATGTTGGCTAGTCGAAGTCATTTAGCAATTTTTTTTTGTTTAAATCAAAAAAATAAAATGTAAGCGAAATTTCAACATATATTGTGCCGGATATTTGTCAAAAAGTTTATATGAAATTACATAAATGCTAAATAATTTTTCAAATCATCATTTGACTTTGTGCGTTTTTATATTTTAGAGTTTTTCTTTATAACTTGTTCAGGAAAAATTGTAAATCTTGTGGACTTTGCACTTCGTAAATGAAGTTTTAATGTAGTCACAATTTGAATTGTAAATCAATCTAATATCCAACAAACTCATATTCCCTAAGTAATTCTCTTAGCTCAATTGTAGTTCACTTAAAACATCTTTTAAATTACCAATAGCACAAATAACCATTCACTTGCATTATATTATTTCAATAGATTATCAAAAACTTATGCCAACATACAGGGTTAACGAGAATATATATTAACTAAAAATTTTGGTTTTAAGTTTTCTCATCAAAATTTAGTTATACAATTCCTAGTGCAAAACACCAATTATCTGATCTGTAAAAGTTATCTTATTCCAAATTTTCTTAAATATATTCTTACAACAATAATACAGGTTATTCTAATATTAAACGCTTATACACCCTGTATAGGTATACGTATTATATACTCATCTACAATTCCTAATCAATTAAACTTTAAGTAAAGCATTTCTTAGATGCAGCAAATGAATATAGACTAGAAAAGCTTAGTGTGTGTGTGTATAATTACAAAAAAAAAAACTAATGAATGCCGAACCTTTTGGAAAGAATGCATTTAGAATGCCTGCTAAGTAAATATTATAAAATTCAAAAGGAAACTCTACTAATGCAAAAAAAAAACAAATTCAAATTTTTAGACAAAATTAAATGTAATTTACTCTACATATTAAATAGAAAAGTTTAAGGATAAATTTNAACAAATTCAAATTTTTAGGCAAAATTAAATGTAATTTACTCTGCATATTAAATAGAAAAGTTTAAGGATAAATTTAAAGTTCGATATTAAATTTTTTTCGAAATAGCAAATAATAGCAAAGTTAATTGTAAAAATCGATTAATATTAGCAGGTTGGAATAACTCTTTTCTTGTTTCGGTTCAATGAACAACGCAAAGATATTATCTGATTATAAAGCCAATTATTATTTTTCATTGATGATTCTGATTTCATGGATGATTCGTTGATGATTCTAGTATCATGGATGAATCAAGTGTCAATGGTTGGTTTCTAATTCTGAATGACGAAAGTGATGCAGGGTGTATGGGGAAAGCTTAATCAGCTTGTGAAAACCAGAACCTGTAAAGTATCGATTGATATATAAAGAACCTATAATTAGCTGCTGTTCTGACAGAATACTGCTGAAAAACAATCATTACTAACAGAGTGAACGAACTAGTTTGAAATGTTGGCATATTTCGTGAAGTATCTGAAGGCAGAGTGTTACAATCATATATGATTATCCTGCATTTGATCTACGACAAAGTATGGGGAATATTACTCCAAAAATAAAGTTTTTTTTTTATTCAATGGTGTTTTCTAACCTATAAGAATATATATCATATATTTTCTATTCAATTAAAAATTGCAATAAATGATACTTAAAATGACATCATACTTATTCGGTTCAGGTTTATTTTTGTTTTTCTGCATGTCCACTTTGAATGTATTAAAACAGTGTAGTTCTTTAAAAACGTTTATATGTACAATGTCCTTAATATCATCAGCCTTTTCTATTGGCCCTTTATTGTCATTTTTGTTGTATGTATATGTATAAAACAATGTAGGACACTATTTTAAAATTTCTTGTGAATACACATTTTTTTTCTTCCAAAATTTTATTGGATTTTTATTTTTATGTCTTTGTTGGCAACTAGTTTAGTTTCATTTGCACTCAGAATAACTTGACATGGGTCAAGGGTCAATTATCAATTGGAAATGTTGTCAAAATTTTCGTATTGAATTTCCCTGTCTCTCAGTCTTTGCATAGCCCCAATAATAAAAATCATTGTTCGTAGATACATACGAGTGGATAGACGTCCATTGATGTATTCATATGCATTTGAAAATTGTTGGAAATATTTTGGTTACAAAGCAAAAATTTTTTGTTTTGGTGAATATTTTGAAAATTCAAAGAAATTGAAAATCATATAGAAAATATACAAATGCCAACTGTGCATTCATGTTTAACTTCTTTTATAGCAAGCAAGAAAAAAAATATGTAAATAAAATGATGTAACAAATTTGTTGAATGTCAGTTACAAATATTGATGCTCACAAATATGAAGACCCTTTTAGACATTCAATATATCCATACGTGAATTCCTTCTTTGTTATATGAAGAGCAATGAGAAGTGATGTTTTCACTTATTTATATTAAATATATTTAAGTAGCTTCTATTGTGTACATTAAAAAAGGGTGCACGATTCTACAAAGCAGCTTACAAAGCATTTAAAAAATATTTTTTTTAAATTTTAATACCGGAAGTTTTTTGGTGAAAAAAATTGGAAAATAATTTATATTTTTAAAATACTTTTTTGTAAATAAGTTTTTAAATTATTTTTTTTATATTATTAATAAAATAACTTGTTGATTAACTTTATTACGAAAATTGGACTGTTGATTATATAGTGCTTATTTATAATTGTAAAATTACTAAGTATACCTATAACCGATATATTAAAGTAATAATATTCTAAAATCTTTAGTATATCTTACGTTTTATAAAAAAAGTATAAATGGTGTTTGAATAAATAATATTGTGACCGCCAGATCGATTCATTCAACTTATTATATGATTTTTAATATGGGTAAATTTCAATCGCCTTCGTGTACAAATATGCATTTAACATAAAATTTATTCAGAAAAATAAATAATATATTAATATAAAACTTTTTGTTTTTTTCTTTTCTGTATAAATTTAACTTAAATTTTCAATTACAATTAAGTAGCTGAGAAAAACTTCAATATTTGAATGACACTACTCTTACGCATAAATAAGACTATATATATAAGACTAATGTATATAATTATAAGTAACTGATGTCACAGTTTTATTTTTCTCCCAAAATATATAAAGTTTATTTCTGCTATAGGAAAGTTTTAAATATATATTTTCCTTACCATTAGGTAACATGTGCGTCAACTGAAATTAAATTTTCTTTGATGATGGACCAATAAAATAAATTTATCATTATAAAAATCACACAAATGTTATTCCAATGAAAATGTTTTACCAACAATATAACCTGCTCTTTGAGAACAGAAAACCAATATACAAGCGATAAAGTTTTTTGATTGGTTTAAGTCTCTTTAGTTAATAAAAGACCTAAAGGAGATGACTATTGATTATTTGCAAAGAAATTAGGTTGTCATTCATAACGCATTTATACCCATAAACCTAAAATCTGTAATGAAACTCAATAGTTGGTTTTTAAAAGATAAACTATCAAACCATCAACAGGATCTATCTAACTCAGTTCGTATGTCCACACAAGGACACAGAAAATTTAAAAAATGAGAATATTTTGCAAATTCATTTATTGATTTTGGGTTTATAACATTAACAACATTTGTGTGTATGTGTGCCTGTATAGTTGTGTATGTTGAAGATATAGTGACTAACAAAACTTAAGGAAAATTTTAATTTGTAAAACTACAACTTCTCCATTGCCATTGAAATCATCCATCCATATACATATTTGTATGGTTGTAAGTACAAACTACTCGAAGGAATATTTTTACTGCTCATTTTTAA
>JXPX01033142.1:0-10909 GCA_001047195.1 Sarcophagidae sp. BV-2014
TTAATTTAATTTAATTTAATTTGATTTAATTAAATTTAAGCCAGAAATGTGTGAAGTTGCATTGATATTAACAATACAATGCATATTTTTTATTTGAAACACTTACATTTTCCTTATCCTTCTTCTGTGCAGTCTTTTTTTTTACATACAAACAGAGTTTTGTGAACCAATGTTATTTTGGAATATGAAACACCTTTAGAGTGGGTTATCGTGGATTGTGTTTTTTGGTTGTGAATTAAATATCATTTATCATTTTTAAAAATAAAGACGTTACACCTACTTAAAATTTAAAAAATAATTTGTCTTGCTTTTTATTCTCTCATGTTTAATGAATATTGATTAGTTAATGTACAGATGTCTTATTCAAGAAGAAAAACTAAATTAGTTTAATATTTAAATAGCACTTATTTTTACTTTGAAACATAGAAACAGTAAGTTGTTAATGAGCTTATACGTCAGCAAAATCGGAAACATTCAGCGCTAGCTTTTCCCAATTAGGAAAAAGTTTTTCTATTATTTTCCACAAAGTAATCGCTTATTTAATAACTGTTTAATTATTGCTATAAAATTTGTATTGAAGTACTTATAAGTTTTTTTCTTTGCCGAAGTGGTATGTGTTTGCATTACAGGAAGAGAATTTAGTAATCAGTGGCGCAAGTAAGGTTAAAGTGTTCAGAAGATTTTAAAAAAGAGTTCGCATTTTACTTGAATAGTTTGTGTATGTAGTTGATATAGTAAATTGTAAATACGTAAACTTTTAAAACACTTTTTTTTAATTTGTGTTTTTTAATATGGTAAACGTTTTAATAACTACGAAAACAGTTTCTGTAATGAATGATGACGGTAGAATCAAATGCTTCACCTGAGAAGATAAATCAAATTTTAGTTTAAATACAAATTATAATTAAGATATCGTGCTACTTTATTTTATATACAATGTTATATATAAAAATATCACTATGAAGATAAAAATTTGTGGTTGAAATACACATCTATTTTATGATATATAAAATGTTCTTAACATGCTTAAATTTTTAAATAAAAAAGCGAACAAACAAGTTATCTTTTCAATTGTTTTGTTTGAGTTGATGACATTTACATATGTGGTCTGTTGGAGACTTATGACTAAATTTATTTTGATTTTATTTGCTTTTCATAACTATTTTTCCCTTTTTTTCAGAAAACGAAACTATACAATTCCAGAAAAAATCAAAAAGAGAAAGAAAATACCTTAACATAAAGAGAAAATCAGATAAAAAGGGTATCACGAATATAAAGAAAATAATATAGATATAAGAGAATTAACAAGACATACGAACCTAAAATATTATTTAGCACATAGTAAACGCAAGCGAATATATCGAGAACTGAAACACATAAATTTTCCAAATAAACGTAGCCGGCTCTTGAAACCGTCCAATATTGTATTAATGTTAACTTAAAGTCATCTAAACCCACATACAAAACGCTGAAAGTAGTAATAATAAGCATATTCTATTTTGAAGGGATTTAACTAAAAGAACTACATCTTATTGTTGACTCTACTAATACCTGAAGAAAACACTGGATAAGAATGGGAGTGGCAGAAGATTTCGCTCCCAGTTTCGTTAAGAAGCCGCAACTACGACAAGAAGATGATGGCAATCGTTTGATCTTTGAATGCCAGTTATTATCCTCACCCAAGCCGGATATTGAATGGTTTCGTAGCGATAACTTAGTAATTGAGGATGATCGTACAAAATTTAAAATACAGCCCATAGGTGATAACAAATTTACAGTTGTATTAGAACTTGATGACGTTATCGAAACAGATGCGGGGCTTTATAAGGTGAAAGCAAAAACTAAATCGGGTGAAGTTTCCGCCTCCATTAATTTAAATTTTTCACGTAAGTTTTTCGTTATTACATTTAACCTATAAGTTACGCAATTTGTAGAAGCAGGCTCTAGTCAGAGATGCTTATTCATGTTGAAATGTTATGCAAAAAACTGTTCAATTTTTTTTCAGAAAAATTTAAATGCGATTATGGTCATTGATATGGAACCAATATGTGCTTTTCAATGAACTCTTAGACAATATATATTAAAAAATATGACATATTTTCTACAAAATCTTTTATAATTTCTGCTTAAAATACTCTATTGCTTTAATTATTTAATATTTTTTAAAAAAGCATTTAAATTTATAACTACTTAATTAATTTTTTACATTCGTTATGCATATTAATATTGAGCTTAAGAAACAATGTTTAGTTTTAAAGGTTATTTATAACATATTTTGTTTGATACCAATTGCTGTTATAAGAACCATATGGATAAACATCGAATTTTAAAGCATAATGCAGTGTTTTTTACTATAGAATTGATAAGCGCCATACGCAATATTGAAATAAATGAGATTAAGTTTAAAAAGTATAACTTTTGAAATTCAAAACACAAACAAATTGTTATGGAATATCGCAAGCACATTATAATGAAAATTATAACAGGTGTTTCCACTTCATCCTAAGTTTTAATTGACATACACAACATCTCGAACAAATCAGTAATACATAGAGTGCAGAGCAACATATTTATTCTAAGATAAATATGCTTTGGATGGAAACACTAGAAGCCTCATGGGTTTCTTATAAAGAGAAATTACCTTAGATAAAACTTTACTCATCAATTGACCATCATATCACCGTATACATTTGAGAAAGCGTCTCTCCTCTTAACATCGCAATTAGGTTTGTATCATATACCTAGACGATATATCTTGGTTACGGTGGGTGCCATCTGCTTCTAGATTAACTTCTATTTTATTCTTCTTTTGGCCTTCCTTTATCTCCTCTTCCTAAAGCTCCTGACGACAACTCATGTTATAATTTTTTACCGTGTGTAGTACCGGTTTTTTATATAGTTCACAGTCAGTAAATCGGTAGGATTAAAAAATTCAAAAATTCTCAACGAATATTCTGAAAATTAATATTACTGAAATTCAAAGCAGTGTATGCAACCAAATGAATAGTAACTAACTATTATTAGTATGTTAAAGGTTCTTATATACCTATCGTAAAAGTATAAAGAGCCGCTACAAACGATTTTCGTTCCATATATATGCGCTGAAAATCTGAGAATTTGATGTCACACCAGAGTGGGCAAACTAAATCCTACTCCTTCTATTCGTCCATATTTTTGTATATTTGTCGTTTTTTTATCCTAACGGATAGTTTCAATGTTGGGTTGAAGCCTAAGCTCATGATTTCGTTTAATATATTAATTCAAAATTTCCTTGATTAAAAAACCTAAATATTATAAGAATTAAACATGACAAGCTGAACAGATGTTTCGCTCTAGTAATATTGATCCGACTTTTCTTTGTTTTTTTTTTGTTTCAATTCTTTTAAATGCTTTTGAATGAAAAGATCTTGTTCATAAGTTTTATAATGTACACTATTAAAGATTTATTTTGTATGTTATTATATGTTGAAATTTAAGGTATTGTCAAAAATTACTTTATATTATAATTTTTAATTTAATATTTTTATTTTGAATTTTTGGCTCAATATCAGCGGCCGATGAACCTAAAGAAAAGTAAGATATATTAATATTATATTCAACTATATGCTTAACAAATTACTTTATAATACTACTACTTCAAGTCATTTACTGCGAAATAATAATACTGCGTAACAAATTAGTGATCTCCTGCTGTCTCAATGAATCCTATGCAAAGTAAAGGTAGACTTCTAGGCCCAAAAGTTTTTGCCAAAGGATCTGGCGCCCCATGTTCCAGTGCGATTTAGAGAAATATATATATCTATATATATATATATATATATATATATATATATATATATATAAATGGTCTATAAATTTAATATGACCTTTCATCATATTTTCAAAGACAATTCTCAAGTAACATTATTTTATTTCATCGTCTAGTTTCACTTCGCTTTGGAACCATTGAAATTGATTCACTTTATTGTTATTTATAACATTATTAACTACTATGCTTTATTTTGCTTAAATAATAATTCATTAATATAAAACTGCATTATACTGCTTTCAAAATACCTACCAGAGGGCACATTTTCTCTAGAAGAAGATAATCGGTAAGTGTTGTAACACAGTAATAGTTTTATCCGAGTTGTCATTATTAGACCGACTAGTTATTTGTTAACAAAAGCCGTTTAGAATGTTGTTTTATTCTGTGTAAATTTTATCAATATCTATATATATACATATAATTTACATTTTTATCAGACAAATCGACGGATTTGCACCGACATTTGCGAAAAAACCTTCGATTCGACAAGAGGATGACGGTAAACGTTTATTGTTTGAATGCCGTGTAAATGCTGATCCCAAACCAAGTATAACATGGTACCACAGTGGTAAAATTGTCCACGATTCCGAACGCCACAAGGTAACTATACTTAATTTTTCCATTGATAGTAATAGATTAAATCAAAGTGATAGATTGAATCAAACTTTACTTGGCTGCACACCACATAATGTATTAAAAAAATTTAGACCTTATCAGCAACATCGCCTAGATTGAGTTGTTATGTTTCTTCTTAATCTATCTTTATCTTTAATTATTTTCAGACAATATTTATTTCGTTAATGTTTTCTTTGCTTGTGAAAAACATTATATAATATTTTAAACTTCTTGAGAATCAGTCAGGAATTTGAAATAAATGCTACCTTTCTCGAGAAATTTTGTGTTTTCTAATATTGGAGTGTATTTATGCTTGTTATATCTTTTTGTTAATTAGATAAGTGTCGATAAGGATGGCAACTCGTATTTCGCTACACTTGAGGTTAAAAATGTCACAGTTGAGGATGCCGGCAAATACAAAGTGAATGGAAAAAATGAGCTGGGTGAAAGTAATGCTACAATAAGCTTGAATTTTGATAGTAAGTAGAATTAATGATATAGTAAATGTTTTTAATAATTTGGTTGTTTTTTTTAAACCAATGTATTGTGTTATATTGTTTTTTTTTTATATTTTGTATTATCAAAGAAAATAAACCGAGATATATTTATTAATAAAATTTATTTCACGCTATTAAACAGGATATTGAAATATTTTATAATTTTTAATAAATTATACTTCACAAGTCTTGTTTCTAGATGCATGTGTTGTTCTTGTTTTTCAGCAAAAACTAGGTAAAAACTTTCTAAACAGTTTGACCGATGAAAAGAATGTTAAAAAAGATATTACTTGTCAATCAACTGTTTCCGCCATAAGCTCCTTTGCCATTTTAAGACAAATTGAATCATTATTTAATTTTTTTAACGTAACGATAAGAAAAAAAATTTAAACTCATTACCAATGTAGGATTATCCCCTATATGATACCGCGGTTTTAAAACTCTAAGCTAATTAACTATCAATACAAGCTTTCTTAAATCTCAGAACCAACAAATATGTATCGAAATATTTGGAGCAGTTTTAAAAAAAACTTTTATAATGCATGTATCGTAGAATTAAAGTTACTGTTTTTTTGTAACTCAGAATAGAGATAAGT
Source organism: Sarcophagidae sp. BV-2014 (assembly GCA_001047195.1). NCBI lineage: Eukaryota > Metazoa > Arthropoda > Insecta > Diptera > Sarcophagidae > Sarcophagidae sp. BV-2014. The sequence continues at coordinate 5,517 of JXPX01033142.1, forward strand.
GCCTTATTATATAACTATATTTAAAAAGTTTTAAAATTTTAAATGAAATTAATTGCCTAAGCTGCTTTTTCAATTTATTTTTTGTTGTATTTTTGATGGCATTTCAAGTTACTTTCTTGTGTAAGTACACTAAACCAAATATTTGATTTTTAATTATTAATGAATTTTCAACAAATTTACATGAAAACATTTGGTTTACATGAAAACATTTGTCATTTATATTAAAAAGACATAGAGGAAAGTATAGCGGAACGTTGAAAGTTCTGTGATCAAACAATTTTTTGAACTTTATTTTTATTACTTTTTTAATATGAATAAAAAATAAACAAATCTTAGGCGATGAAGCTCCTGTACCTGAAGATGGCATTAAGCCCACGTTTACCGAACGACCAGTAATACGACAAAGCGAAGATGGTGGCAATATATCATTTGAATGCAGATGCGTGGGTGATCCTAAACCAGAAATAACGTGGTACGAATAAAAGTCGAAAACCTTAGTTTTACCCTTCTTTCATTTAACGGATTTCCCTTTCTTATGTCGAATTTATTTTTTTAACTACTATCTTATCCTCTTTATCCGGAATCCCTGTTATATGGGAACTATAACAGTTTTTATTTTCATTCGAATAATAAGGCATACTACAAATTAGTAAAAATTAAGAATCTTGTATCTACTCTCTTAATATAACAGCTCTGTAATGCACAGGCTCTGACGAACGGTGCTTAACAGGCGGATATGAAGATGCAGAAGAGTACTAAATAGCCTCTAGTTTTGACAGATAAACTTAAGTTTTAAGTTATTATCACTTTTAAGTTTGTTTTTCAATGCTATCCCTTATCTCATTTTCATTTTGGAATTATTACTTTGAGGGCTAAAACAACAAAAAATTAAATTTCGAACCAAGTTTTCCAATGTGGCGGTGATACAAAAATTCCATTCGGAATAATATAACCCTGTATAGTATGACCCAACATCTATAAACACCTATTATGTTGTTTTTTTATCCATTTTGTTGACATTTCTATTTCAAATAATGTTCAGTTTTTAATCTTTTTTTCTATTATTTATGTGTGCTTTGTGATTTTATTTATATTCTCTGTCCAATTTGTTGACATTTCTTTGTCAATATACAACAATCTGTTAAATGAAAGTCGGCATTTTGTTTAAATAAACTTATTACATACATTTAATATCGTAACATAATACTTAAAAAGGTTTCACGCTCAGGAACAATTAAAAGAAGGAGGCCGTTACAAAATGTCTTTCAAATTAGATCAAAAATTATATCATATGGCATGTTTGGAAATAACTAAGGTTGTGTCTAGTGATCAAGGAGAATATCGTGTAAAGGCAAAAAACAAACATGGCGAGGGTGTTGCCACGATAAATTTAAATTTTGAAGGATCTTCTATAAAGTAAGTGGGTGGGAGTTTACTATCGTCTTTGAAACCCATAAATTAAATATTTATAAATAAATTAAACACAATGTGATACAATTAAATAGAATACCCGATGGAAAATCACCGCGATTCCCTAAAAAACCAACTATTAGACAAGAAGCAGATATATTGATTATGGAGTGTATATTAGAAGCTCATCCGGTACCAGATATAATATGGTATCGAGAAGATAATAAAATAGATATATCATCAAGAATAAAGATGTCGCGCAAAACCACGTCGAAGGATAGCTATGTATTAACATTGGAAATGCAGAATCCGACAAAAGATGACGGTGGAAATTATCGCTGCAATGCATTTAACATATATGGGGAGAGTAATGCTAATATTGCTCTCAATTTTCAAGGTACATAAATTGCTCATAAAGATTGTGAACTGATAAATAAAAATTATGTAAAAATATCTTTATAATATGTTTTTGGGTATAAATTTTAACTTGTGTTAGGAAGGTTTAAATATAAATGTTACTTTGTTTTTTAAAGATTGTCAGACTTTAAATAACAAAGATGTCAGGTAATCTTTAACAGCACAAGTATTCATCAGAATTTCAAACACTTGTTCGACATTAAAGTTAGTTTTTTATACAAGTATTGCTGAGATATTATTTAAATCATAAATATCAATTGAAAAATGGTATTAAAATTGTATAATATATTTTCGTTTTGATAATAAAATCATTTAAAACACGGCTTGTGGAAAAATTACATTCATTTAAGTGCTTTTCATTGCAAACATATTATATAATGTAATAAAAGAGTTCAATAAATTGTTTTTTCTAACATTTATCTTATTTAATAAAAAATATATTTGGTAACCAAAAAATATTTGATTATTTAGGCGCTAACGACTGTAACGGGTTTGCCCCATCTTTTATCGAAAAACCCCGAATAATACCAAACGACTCAGGCACTTTAATAACGATGAAATGCCGATGCAAGGCGAAACCTGAACCAACAGTCACTTGGTATAGAGGCGAGAAAGTGGTCAATATATCAAACAAAATTAAAATCAATACGATTGTTATTGCTGAAGACACTTATGAACTGGCTTTAGAAATCAAGGTAAGTTAATACAAGGTAAAAAAATATAAATTAAAAAAATTATACAATTTTGCTCTCAAAAGATGTTTTTTTGTGTTATTCATTAAGATTAAGTTTATATCAATAAAAGTCTACATTTTAGTTGGAGGAATGGTGTAGTGAAATGAATTTTGAGCAGTAGAGATTAGTTCGTTCCAAGATACACCCAGTTTATTCATTTCGGATTATGTTGAACGTTTCCACGTAGAACGCGGTTGTCTGCTTCCTCTACCACCTTGTTGTTCCATCAAGGTGTTTCATCTAAGAGCTTGCTTAAATACATTTGCATCATTCCGACGGAGGGTGCGCATAATCCGCTGCCATTTTCGCTTACGTATTTCGGTTGCAACATCCATTTGATTCGTTTTTAATAACAACTCAACATTTGTTATTAATTGACGCCAACAGATACGTAATATTCTTCATAAGCAGCGGTTAACAGAAGTTTGCAGACGTTGGGTAAAGCTTCTTATAACCTTCCACGTTGTGCACTCTTATTATAACACTGAGCTTAGTAGCTTGGCTTATTTTATTACCGAAGAAGCTCTGGATTTATTTGTTCTAGCGTCAACAAAAAAAGCAAGCAAATATCGTCAGCAAAGGCCAGGTAGTTTAGATAATGGTTGCTAATTTCCCATTGTATGCCTTACCTTTTATTCTCAATAGCGCTGATTACATTCTCCATAACAACAAGGAATAAAAGAGGGGACAATATGTATCCCTGGAAATTTTCCCTTATTGAGGACAAAACATTTGGCACGATCATAACTCTGCTTTATCAGAAATATTATTTTCTGATAGATAATTCGTCTTTGGAGAGCTGACTTAATACGTTCTTGATTAATTGAATCAAACGCTTTTTAAAAATCTATGAATAAAAGTTGTAGTTAAGAATTGAACTCCACGCTTTGTTCCATGATAATGCGTAATGACATAATATGGTCTGCACACGATAAGCTAATATGGAATACAGCTTGGCGTGAGCTAATAGTTTTTTTCCAAATGCTTGTTGATTCAATTTAATATTATATTTGTCACAGTTTTCGCAACAATTGGTAACACACATATACCACGACAGTATGAACATTTTTCCTATCCTTTTCCATTCATTTGGAAAAGACTCAGCTGCCCAGGATTCAGTGATCAGAGGATGTAAAAGTCGTGCAGAGAGTTCCGGATCACATTTATAAATCTCAGCAGGTATACCATCAGTTCCAGCGGCTTTTCCATTTTGCAGTTGTTTTTTGTCTAAAATTGTTTCTCTATTCTGGGGGAGTGATTCTTATTCCTGGGGTCATATCGTCTTGCGGATTACCTAATTTACACAAATCAATACTGTGGAAAATTGCTCTATCCATCGCTTGAGTTGTTCTTGATCCGTGTTAAGCAGGTTGCCTTGTATATCTGTACGCAATTTGCGGTCTGCTAGCTATTTTGCGACTTTAAAAACAGTACGTGTGTCACCAGCTGCCTTTTCGGCTTATTTCGCCTTGCTGTCGATATGTCATCTTTTTGTACTGCTTTATGAAGATCACAGTAGTTCATATCCAGGTACGTTTTAAGTTCATGATCACTCACTGATGCTAGTTCCTCTGTTTGTTTTTGCCGTTCTTCAATTAATTTCCAATTTCTGCAGTCATCCATTCTTGTTTGCCTTTGGGGGCTTGTCCAATTACATGGACGGCGCAGGATTTTATAGTGGAGTTTGTGTACCAATTTAAAAGATATTGATGCAGAGGTTTCGACTTTTGGTCTTAATGAAGCTTCGCGTAATTGCGTTATGAAGTCTGTTCTGATACTGATGTTTTTGAGTAGCTCAATATCATATTTATTAGGCCGTATGTTTTTAGACTATTTCTGTATTGTTGCTGTGTAGAGGTGAATTTTTTCAACCACTAGGTAATTGTTTCGGGATTTCTCCTCTTTTGCTGCGTACATACAGCAGACATTTTCTATGATGGTGACTTATAGCTGATTTTGCCACCGATAAAAAGCTCACCGTTATCGTTTCAGCTTCTGTGGCCATGTTTACCCATTATTTGTTCTCTAATGATGCATTCTCGGCACCAATTTTAGCATTCCTATCACCCATTGTAATTATTAAATCACTTAATATAACGGTGTCAGATGTTGCATTTAACTGGAAATAAAAGGAATTTTTTATGTCGTCAATTTCAGTTGGGGCATTACACTGAATAATCATATTGTTTTTGATCTTATTGCCGAGGCGAGTGAGTCAAATTCGGCCAGACACTGGTTCCCAGCAAATCAACCTATTCCGATCATTTTGGGAAAGCCTCAATCCGACGTCAGATTCATAGTTGCAACCATTCACCTTGCCAGAGTACAGCATGGTTGTTTTGGAAGTAGGGTAGCCAGTCTATCGCATCTGACTCAACCCTAACATGCCAAGTCTAAACCCACTCATTTCACTCTCCTCCTACAGGTACTTCGAATTCATACTCGTGCTTATGTCGTCGGAGTCCCTTTGTGTTCGGGCATTCCAGTTTTCAATTATAGTCCTTGTACATGTAAAAAAAGGTCGTCATTCAAGGTTTCGGTTTTTCATTTAGAGGCTGTTTCGTTGGCGATTTGGTAGCAAGATTAATTTCGGAAAAGTGGGTTCTAGTGCTATCTTCGTGTCCAATCCCACGTTGCAGTCATGCTTCAACAAAGCTTTATTAAATTTTAACTACTTGCCTGAGACGTCAAAATATGCTGTGACCATTTAGGTTACATGACTGGGTTCCTTCTCACATTAGCTAGCTTCCAGCGGAAGCTGGAGAGCCATTGCCCGTGAAATACTAGACCGGAAGAGGTAAGCTGCTTTGACAATCAACAGAGGAATAATTT
>JXPX01033279.1:0-10165 GCA_001047195.1 Sarcophagidae sp. BV-2014
GCAATCGACGTTATGAGTTATGACTTAAAATGTAGGAAAACTTTTTTTTTTCACATAAAATAAATTAATTTTATTTAAAATTTCATGTTGTGGTTTTCTGTCAAAGTATTGCTCACATTAACGTAGAATCTATTTTGACTAGTGTCGAATTTTATATATATTTCAATATATTATGAAAAATTATTATCAAATGATTCAAATTAAAATTATGAGAATATTATTACAAATCGGATAATTCTAACAGTTCATTTAAGCTTTTTGAGAAACATAAGTTAAAACAGTGTATATGAATTTAGATCGTTACTATTGTTCTTTATGTATGTCAACCTTAGTCGATTTTTGTCATTGATATGAAAGTTCATAAAAATTGTTAATGATAATTTACTGAGAACATGGCTTAAACCATCCAACCATATTAAATAATAATTTATTTTAACCACCTTAGTAATATTTCATAAAAATCAGCTTAATTTTTATACTAGTTCAGTTGTAGTCAACCCTTTCGCAGAAAGATTCGTAAATCGAAGTTATTTTTCAGTTATTTATTCCTTTTTTCTTTTATTTTTTAATAAAGTGAAAGGTTTATTTTTATATACTATTTGCTATTATTTTTATATACTATTTGCTACTATTTTATATTTGGCCAAAATAAAAACACATAAATTGTTGTTGTTTTCTTGATCTTTTTATTTCTATTTTGTGTCACTAAAATAAAATACTTGCAACAACATGGTCCCGCTGTTGTTCGTCCGTCTGTCCGTTTGTCGCATTGTTTGTTAACAAGAAATCGTTAACAAAAACTTTATTTTCCTTGTAAATTTTTTCTGGTCACCGTGTTTGTTAAAGTTGTAACGAGACTTTTTTCTTTTACTATTTTGTATAAAATGTTCAAATTGTTTTTCCTTCTTTTTCTAAATGTTTGTTCGTTCATTTCACAAAAGAGTCAAAGATCAATGTGACAACATCCAATAGGAAAACTATGCGAATTGTGGGTTCATGGTTTGTGGATTTCAATTTTTTTTGCTTACAACGCCAACATGCTGTGTGGTATTTGGATTTTTTTTAAATTTCTTTTTGTTAGTCTCATTTTAAATAAAATGTTAACAAAAATACTTTCTAAAATTCCTTATGGGTTAATAAAATAAAATCGTTACTACGACTAAAGTTTAATTTGATAACATAAAAGTCCTAGTTTTTGACAAACCTTTTAATGCAAACATTTTAACAGAAATAAGGAATTTGTAGATCAATGTGCTGAAAATGATAAGGATACAATTTGTTCTATGAGTTTGTTTTTACGGCCTTTAAACATTTCTGATTTCAAAGAAAATTTATTTTTCCTTTGAAATCTTAAGGAGATTTACAAATCTTAAAAATTTTTGGAAGTTGTATATACACTGCAACAAATTTTAAATCAATTTAAATGTTTTAGTTTTAAAAAACTAAAAATATTGTTTTATTTCCATATTCTAACAAGTTGATGTTTTTACATTTTAAAACATATTTCTTTTCAAATTTTCCTTTTTATAAAAATGTATTTTATTTTGTAATACACACATTATAAAAAAAATTAAAAATTGATTAAGAAAGCTGCTAAAATGATAAGGAGACATTTTGTACATTTCTAAAGAAAGAGCTGATAATTATAAAAATATATGTTACAGATTAATTTCCATTCAACTATTTTAAATATTTTACATTTCAGTTATTATTTTTTTTGATGTTATTATTAAATTTAATATTAAATTTAATGTTCTTATATATAACCTCTGTGATCAAATTTGCTTATCCTTGTAAAGACACAATTATTAAAAAAAAATTTATTCTTTTTACATCTACTTTTTGTAATTTAGAAAATCTAGAAGTTGTAAACACCAAAGTACACTGTACAAATTTTATATCAATTCAAATGTTTTCGATTTAAAAATGAAGAATAATGTTTTACTTCCATTACTTTCAGGCTTGGTCCATATTTTTTGTAATATTCTTTTTTTAAGAAATTAATTAATTTATTGAAATTTTATTTTATTTAAAATAAACAATTAAAAAACATTTTTTTAAGATACAAATTCTGAAAATAATAAAGGCAGAAGTTGGGAATTTACATTGTTTTGTTTTACAATTTTAAATAGTTGTATTTCAAAGNAAGTTGGGAATTTACAGAAGTTGGGAACTTACATTGTTTTGTTTTACAATTTTAAATAGTTGTATTTCAAAGTTAATTTTTACAAATGAAACTGTAAGGTGATTATAATCCTTGGTTAATTTAGAAATTGTGTCTACTAACTTTAAGGCAATATTGTCAATAATGCCAAAGAACACCGTACAAATTTTTAATTTCATTAAAATAATTTTTAAAATTGCAAAATAATGTTAAAGTTTAAGTTTTTCTTTTAAAATTTTATTTTTTATTAAGTAATATAATTTGTTAATATTAAGAAACTAAATTAATAAATTAAATAAAAAAGTATTTTAAAATAAAGAAGAAACCAAATTTCAAGAAAAAAGTCCAGACTTATAGAGATACTATTTAAATATTAATAAATAAAATAATATTTTCAATTAAAGAAAAACAAAACATATTTGGACAAAAATTCAGAAAATTATAAAATACAATCTGTCACTTTTTTGGTTTACATATATGGTATTTCAAATTAACATCTAAATTGGTACTTTTACAAGTGTACAAAGGCAAAAAGATAAAAAAAAAATCGTATTTGTTAGTCCTTCCATATGAATATTTAAGTACAAGTGTCACTTTCCTCTTATTCTGGCACTATTAGAAATGCAACCCTACATAAAAATGTCACCTTGCAGGTTATAAATATTGTTCACATCTCTGACAAACACATGCAAAAATAAAAATTCATAAGACACAGTATATGAAAAACTTTTGTAATTTATACAATTTAATGTTTTTGTCATTGTAAGACTAAATACTTGAGTTTGTTTTTTGTCTTGCTAAATAATTTACATTATTTAAGGACTTGATAATCTGCTTTAACTTTGCACAAAAAAGCCAAGAAAACAGAACATTTAATTTATTTTGTATAATGTAATTTAAATATTCATTGTCATGATAATATTTGTATTGAACGTTCATTTTATATAGAAATGAAAATTATTATGCATTGTAAATATTTAACATTTTATAAGAGGTTGTCACTTTAATTTGTTTGAAACGTTTTACAAATCAAATCTGCTTCTACTTTAAGCCAATTTAATGTTTGCTGGGTATTACTAAGTAAAATAGTTTTAGTTTTTATTCAACAACATGCACAAGAAATATTTATATTGTTAACATTTTTTTTAATTTAAATTTAAATAAGTTTAAATACATAACATTTTTTTCTTCTAATTAATTAACAAAAATAAAGCTACATTCAACCATTAGCACCACCCCATAAAATTTATATTAAAACCACATAAAAAAAAACTTTATTTTAATTATGATCAAATTACATTAAATACTTGGTACTAAAGAAATTTAACACTTAATGAATAATGAAATCACAGCTGCTGCAACTTCTTTATACTTGATGCCTGTGTTCATTCCAACTGCAAATACCTTAAAGACTCAAGACTACTTTTAAGTACAACAAATGTTTAATGTTAATTAGACAAGACGCTGCTTACTAAAATATAACACTGTTGGAAAATTACCATACCACTGAAATAACGAGGGGAGGGGAAAAAGAAAGCAAACTAAGGTTTTTTTCACTTTACCAAAGAAAGCCGCAATAGATGAAGTTTCTTTGTGGTAGTAATACTACAAAAACGAACAAACAAAAAATGAAGTGTTAACTTACTTAAAAACCTAGAAAAAAATTATACTTCATAAAGAAAATATAAAGTACGGGTTGTAGTTGAAACCGCCACAATGCAGTGTTTGCAAAAAGAAAAACTTTTCCTACTGTAACAAAAAGAAACTGTAAAACAATACCACTGCGCTAATGTTGTGGTCAATAATATAAAAACACTGAGAGAAAAACAAGAATGGGGAAGAAAATACAAACCCTCAAACCGAACAAATAGAACCTTTCAATGATTGTTATTTGTGGAGTTCATGGAGGAGTCTTGAAATTAGGAAACAAAAGGTTAAACAAATAACCACATGAAATAAACAAAAGCGATACAAAAGAATCGTTGCCGCTGTAAAAGGGGTTTTAATTAAGGAAAAAAGTAAATGAAATATGAATTTTTTTCAATTAAACGATCATTGCAATTTTGGCCTCCAGCTAAATAGTTATAAAATAGTTAACAAAATTTGTACAGAGTGTAATATAGAAAAGAGAGTGGTCAACGTTGGTACATTGTTGATAACAAATTTCTTTGAGTATAAATTAATTGAATTACAACTTAACTTCTATTCTAAGCTATGCTATTTACCAAATTTAATTATTATTAGAAGTAGTAGTAGTTTCTGAATAACATAATATATATAACTTAACCTAACTTTTAAAGTTAAAGTTAGATTAGGATGCAAAATTTAGAATAAAAAAATTAAGCCATGAGTCAACCGATTCACCTACATCTTCTGCATCATCTTCTTTTGCATTTCAAAAATTCTTTATAACAATTTTCTTCACTTTTTATAACATTGTTATTGGATAAATAGAGCTTCTAGGACATCGTAGCGTCCTTCTTTGAAAAGCTTTTAAACATTTTTCTGACGCAGTGTACAATTGCCATATACCACTTCCAACATTTCTAGTGCTGTTGAGCAATTAATTTAATAAATAACAATTCTTTATTCTGTTTTCATGTAAAGCGATAGAGTGTTCTTCAGATTTTTTTTTTTTTGACTTGGCAATTATAAAAATATTATTGATTAGATCAATGTGAATATATTTAAATATCTATTTGTTTATTAAAGAATTTTAAGTTTTTATATTCTGTGTACTATAAAACCTGTTGGTACTACTTTCGGTCAATGAAAAACTTGGTATTTGCTATTCAATGTTTCTATCACGCATTTGTTTACAATTCTTTTACTAAAAAATGGTCTTCAATTTACCTTGTTTAACATTTATATGGCAATCTCAAATATCCTTTTTTCTTGTTTTTATTACAAACAAAGATTTTATTCATTCATTCTGCTAATTCAGATCAAGTTACAAAATTGTTATATAAATAAAAATAAATCTAATCAAATTCACAGAAATTCTCATAACCTTAAAATTGCTTTCATCACCAATTAATCCTGATAAGGACGAGACAGGACGCAGTCGCAGACATAAACAAATATCGAGGGACTAAATGAAAATAATTATTTACACAGTACAAAATAACTATTAATTCGAAGAAAACCTTTTTCTTGAGACGTTAGTGATACAAACATAATTTGAAACCAATGTAATTTAATCTAGAGTTAATGAAATGTATTCAAATAAAAAAAAAGACACAAAACGAACTAAATTAAAGAATTAAAATGGGAAGTTATACAAGTATGCAGCTACTTTCAAATTGCAGGGAAAGTATACCAGTTCTTACTATGATATAAAGTTTGAAGAGTTTTTCTTTAGTTTGATCTTTAATAAGGATGAGTCGATTCGTATTAATAATGTGACTTTGAATTATAAATATTTTAGAGAATTTAACATGGAATGCCTTCCTTGTAAGAAGCGTTACTGCATACCAAACAATATGCAGTTGTCCTTAGGTTCTTGGTGTTATTTTTTGTTTTTGTAGAATGTGACAAAAAGGCTTTTTGTTCTTATTTGTAAGATATTTCATTCCTTCATTTATGGCTTCATTCGTTTCTTGTAAACTGTTGTAAATGTCTTATCCTTACAATAGCTACTCACATGCATACATACATATCCAAAGACGGTGTATATAAATTTTACATTATGATATAAGACAAAAAGGACGAAACTACCTCATACCCTTATGAAATATATGGCATACATACATGCATAAAATTTAAATGTATTTACGTGCATTATGAACAAGCATTGTTTATACATGTGTCTGTATATATTTCGAAGACAGGAAACCATAAAAATCGAAGCGCAACTTAAACTAAAATTATAATTCCGTAGATTTCATTCAAAGTGCACAAAAAAGAAAGAAACATACTAAACTGATAAACTCCCCATATACTAACAGCGCTGAAATATTATATATTCCTTTTTTAGAAATTATAAATTTAAGTAGTAAACATTTACCTGAAATCAAAATAATGGCGCCCAACTTGAGACAATTATTTTTGCAGTCAAATATTTTTACGTCCTGTTATTTTATAAATAAAACAAAATAAATAATAATAATAAAAATAATAAAATTGGAGTTATGGAAGAAGAATTAATATTATAAAAAAATTAATACGAAGATGAAATATAAAAAAAATATTGTTTATATTGGCATTTTACAGGACATGTTTTCTACAATTAGAAAAAACCAAATATATATATTAGTTCTATTTGCATTTATTTTGCATATACAAGGAAAAAGGGTTTTATGCAAAATAAATGTTTATCTTTTTCAATACAAAACTGCTAAATAAATAAAAATATTCAATTGCGAAAAAAATCAAAACATCTACAAATCGTTTTTAATTGGGAATGTCACAGTTCAACTAGAAATAAGTTCAACGGATTTAACAGGAGTATTGTTATTTCTGTTTTGCCAAAATATCCTTAAGTTCTGCAAATGTGTGTGTTAGTTAAAAAATGTTTTTAACTAAATTTTTAAAAAATTTCAAGCATCAAAACAAAAGAATATGAAATAAATATTACTTGAGAGCCGATAAAAAAAATTATATTGCACCTCCGTTTTCTTAGTATATGTTTTAATAAGATAATAAAAATCAGTTAAATTTCATATTGGATAATTTGCTTTTAAAGGACTACATCTTATTAAACTGTTTAGCGTATTGCGCTTAACTTTTTTAGTAGTATATGTAATTTAAAAATAATAGTAACTTTATTTTCAACATTTCTATTAACGTTTTCATCATTTGAAAGTACTGCTACGCACAATGTAACACTATCGCTACACTACATTGCTGATGACGTTTATAATACTACAATTCAAGGATAATACTTTTAAATGCTGATATATTCGATTCTTAACTTCCCTTCTCTTCTTTTGTTCTCCTCTTTCGTAATGTTATTTTCTGCATTTTAGTTTTATTTTATTTTGTGTCTGCATGTTTTAGTTGAGAACATGGTAACTTCCTTGTTGAGTGTTGTATTTTTTAGATTTGTTTCATCCTTTATACCTGCGTTCATATAATAAATTTTGGAAACTGTGAGAACTTATGGGAATTTTTTCTTAGCTACTCCTAGTGTATTTGTAAATGAATAAACACTTTTGAAATTTTTACACAATGTTGTCACTTTATAATTTAGAAATTTCGGTATAAGGGGAAATATTTTTGGTGTAGTTTTTGGTTAAAGTGTAAGGTAAACAAACATATGTTATATTTTGTAGTCGTACTGTCACAAGGGAAATTCCGTAAACAATGTTGCTGTTATGTGGGAAATGCGAATTTTTGTTGCTTAGTAGTGTGAGCAAGAAAACCCATAAAACAACTTGTGACGAAGAAGAATCAGCAAGGTTTTTATGACATAGAGTGTTCAGAAATATAAAACAAATAAGAATTCTTCAATCAGTAAACGTTGTTGAACACAAAATAATATTACAATATATTATCCGACGACAAACTATGATTTTTTCTAGCAAATTAGCAACATTTAACTTTATACTAAAGCAAACCTCTTGTTCCGCTTATAAGTGAAACAAAAGGTATGTGATAAATTAATGTAGAATTTTCTAATGTTGGTAAATTTTTGAGATAAAATTATTTTGTTTAAATAGATTTTTTTTGCATTATTCTTATTAGAAGTCCTATTGTTATAGCGCCCTATACTCCAGTGGGAGTTAGAGGAACATATATATATAAATAATTTGTTTTATATTTCACCCTAAAAGACGGGAACCATATGAACAAGACTTTTTTGACCGATACAACGAAAACTTAATATCTACCCTACTCACAATGTGTATATAATGAATGCTTAACATATTAAATGAAAATTTAGTCAATTTTTATTTAATGTTATACTTAGTTGAGATTTAGTATTTTCCTTAGCGGAATTTAAAGCTTTCCACTTGTTTTTATCATATGTATTTTGTTATTATTTTGATAATGTTTCTATTCGTCATGATCTGATAAAAATACATTTATATTTAATACTTTATAATTAATACTTTAAATTTTTTAAATAAAATGTGTTCTTGTTTTTACCAATATTATCTTTTTACTAAACATACGAAACATTTTTATTTATTTTCCTTTATTTCTTTTCTTTTTAGGTAAGTGTCAAATGTTTTAGGTCTTAAAATATTTTTTATAAAATAAGGTAAAAGTATGATAATGAAAATTTATCTCCATTTGACCTGAAAGGCTGAGCTGTGTATGAGCGTATACATATAAGTTTGTAATTACGTTTTTAACATGTTTTGTTTGCACAACATATTTATCATTTATCGGTGGTATTGAAAATGAAGAAAATTGGTTATTGTTAATATTATTCAAGAGCAAGAAGTAAAAATACAGGATGACACATAATGAGCTCTATGGTTTATTACTTTTTGCGATTATTATAACTTGTTTTTAAATACAGTATATTTTAAGGAGTTTTATGCAATTGGCTTTAAAAAACTTGATTCTGTAAATTATGTCCATTTTCTGCTTCGCACATACGTGATCTTTTTAGTATAATTTAAAAATGAACTGGATTAAAAAAACTGGAAACTGAAATTAAAAAAAAAATATCGACAGTCCTGAAACTTAGCGAGAGTTCATATCTGCAGTGTTTTTTACACACATGCGAAAATGAGCGTGATTTCATACGTAAGCGTGGCAGCTTCTATGCAAAGAAAATTGTTAATACAAATATAACAACCGCACATACATTTCTGATTCTTGATTATTTGTAAATGTGAATAGTAGTACCATAAATCTCTGAAGATCCTGGCGATTCAGTAATCATAAAGGAGTCTTTTCGGAGCAAAGGGATTCCTGAGGTTCATTGTAACAGTTCTGTGTGTTACTTGTTAACAACATGTTTAAGGATCATCAGTGTTAAAATTTAAAAACTTTTTGATTCTGGTAGGCTTTGGTGATTATGTATACATAAAATACTATATGTCGATTTTATGTTTATTAAAAACTTTAATTTGATGTGGAATAAATGAATGCTATAGTTTGTAACATTTAATACATGTTTTTTACCACTAAGACCTTTAAAAGACCTTTTAAAATTAAAATTATTTTTAGGTCATGCCATTTGTTTTTGTTTTATCAGAAACTTCTCTTAAAAGTCTTAACTTACTATATTTTTATTAATTGATAGTTTATCCATGTTACTAAGTCCTGTTTAAAAATTGACACCCTAAATTATTGAACTAAATTGTTGAACTATTTTTTTTTTCGCTTTAACTTTCCTGAANTTATTGAACTAAATTGTTGAACTATTTTTTTTTTCGCTTTAACTTTCCTGAAAAGTATTAACTGACATATTAATTTTAGATTTATTTAAATGATTTGGAGGGTAAATTTACCCTAATTTACATGTATATTATTTTTGTATTAATCATTATCGATTTCGTGTTTAAAGTAAAAAAAAACAAATTAACCTGAAATTAATGCAGTTTCTTTTGTAATATTATTTTTTGTATTATATTATCTAAAAAGGTATCAAGTTTAATGTCATCGACTAATACAACGCTTTGTATAATTTTCTTATTTTATATAAATAATAGAAAATATGATAATTTCTTATCAAATTATGTATATTAACAATGCAATTAAAAGACTTTACACATAATTCTTCAGAACGACAAATAAAACATGAAAGTATTAATGAAAATGCAACATTGCGTGTTATTAAATGATTATTATGTTGATTACATAAATACTGAAAGTAACTAAAACAAATTCTATTTGAAAAGAAAACTAAGGCTAAACTTAAATTGACTTAATAAGACAAATTGTATACATGGTTGGAAATATAAATATAACCAATTTTTGTGTCTTTAAAGGACTAAGTAGTGTTCGATCGAATTTTTAAATGAAAATATTATTTTTGAGAGTTAAATTTAAATGTGCATCGAATTAAATATTTAGTTATTAATTACACAGCGAATTTTTTTT
>JXPX01033328.1:6747-17453 GCA_001047195.1 Sarcophagidae sp. BV-2014
TAAATATAAAAAAAATTAATATAAAAAATATTCCTTTAAGGCAACTGGTCCTTTTGATAGCTACCATAGTGAAAGCCAAAAACAAAAAAAAATATTTTTTTAGTTTTATTTCATATAATGACTTTATTGTCAAGGATAAATGACAGTTTATTATTAAATTGAATAAATGTTTGCGAATAGATAATCAAACTTGTTTCAACATGGTTTGCAAATACGTATTGCTGTTTATAATTATTATAAATTGATTATTTAATTAATATTATTACAAATTAAAAAAAGTTTTTTTGTGTCCATCCGTATGTATTTGTATTTTATTTTAGTCGTCATTGAAGATATTATTTTTTAGAGGGGCATTAAAAACGGTAAGAATGTGTTTTTTAAATTCTTTTGAACTGTTCATATAAATAGGGTTGGAATATAATAAATATTATTTGTTTGTAGTTTACTAAAAAAAATTTTAAATTATAAAGGAGAATGCGATGGGAAGAGAAACATAATTTTAATGAATTATGAATGTTGGCATTCAGTATTCACTCAATAATTAAGAAAATATAAAGGAAATGTAATATTATTACAATAATTAGATAAATCTTAACTTCGCTGATTTATTTAGGAATTAATTATATATTGTGGTGTGTAAAAATTATAATTTATAAATTAAAATAATACAAAAAAATATTTCAATAAAATAAATACATTTTTTTTATTTTTTTACGTTTGTTAAATATATCTCCTATATTTAAAAAAATTATGGTAAGATTTAATAAGACTTTTGATTCTATTACATTTTATTACATCAAAATATAATATAATTGTTTTTTTAGATATGTAAAACATTTGGTATTTTTGAAATATCTTTCTAAAATTTAGAGTTAGTTTTCAATAATTCTTTCTAAGTATTTTTGTGATTGTCTAATAAATACAACCTTTTTATTTTACAGGTATGTAAACAAAGAATATTTATGAATAATTATTTAAATTATGGGTGAGTTTTTAAAATCTTAAAATTCGAATATGGCTATTATTAAATTTAAAAAAAAATAGTCTCAAATATTAATAAACTTAGATAAGAAACATTCAAAAACTTCAAATCGTATTAGAGAACATATAATAAAATTAAACGAAAGGAGTTTTTACTTACATAAAAAATATATATTTAAACTAAAATTGAAATTTTTGATTTATTGTTTTGCAAGAAATTTATTTGTCATAAAATTCGATTGTGATGGGGTCTAAAAGAGGTTTATGAAGTTGTATAAACTCATATTTATATACAAAAAAAAAATTGGCCTATAAAATATATCATGTTATTACATACAGCGGTCAATGGTCTATATATATATCGGTGAATGGTTTATATATATATCGGTAAATGGTCTATAGTATTTATTTCACTTCATAACATAAAACAATTTTAATATCAGAATGTCGGTTTTCATTTATTGGTCCAATATAAATCTTATTATTATTATATAATTATTTCAGTGTGTGGTTTCTGACAATATGATTATAATCCTTTTTTGTAGTCAAATTATTTACTATTATATATATGTGCCTCTAACTTTAACTAACTGGAGCGTATGGAGCCAATAATAGCAGATCTAAAAAGGACCCAGTTTTGAGCAGTAGATCGTAATTCGTTCCAGTTTCATTTCAGTTTCTGTTGAACGTTTTCATGTTGAACGCGGTCTTCCGCTTCATCTATAATCTTGATGAAATGGGTTCATATAAAAGCTTGCTTAGATACACTTTCATAATTCCGACGGAGGGTGATTGCAACTATCAGTTAATTTTTTTTTAAAACAATTCGATATTTGTTATTGTTTGAGGCCAAAAGATTCGTAAAATACTTCTTAGGCAACGAATAACAGAACTTTGCAGACGTTGGCTAATGATTTTTGTAACTTTCCATATTGTGCACTAATAGAATAACTTTATATTCGACTAGAAAATTCTGACCATAGTGGATTTGGCTAATTTTACTACTCTTTCAGAATTAAGGTAGTTTATTTTATTTTAAAGCTATTTGTTTTGCGATTCGTTAGCGTGATAAATGGCGAAAACTGGGGTTGCTAGTCCTGCTTTCTTAGATTAGTTATAGGTCTGTTATCTTCGTGTCCAATCCCAAGCTTTAGCAAACTGTTTTTGTAATATGTAACGCCAGTGTTTCTGTAATAGATTTGGTTTGAATATTTTTTTTTTTTGTAATTTTAGTAACTTTGTTGAGAATTTCTTTTCGCTTTATTTGTTTCTTACACAACTTCAATTTCCTTTCTATGTTTTCCTCTTAAAGCTAGACGCACAATATATCACAATATCTGATAAACTTCTGTGGTCGTTATACAGATCAGTTTATACTTTAAGCTGTTACGTAAGAACTTAATTTTTTCGACGGTTTTAGAGTCTTTCTTTTATGTACGAATGGACGAATCACGTTGGAAGTTCATAATTTTCCTCAGTTTTTTTATTTTAAATATAAGGTAGCCCTGTAATACCGAAGTTTGTTTCTTTCTGACTTATCACAAAAAAAAAACTGCCCCTTTAGTTTCCAAATCTTCACCTAACTTTTATATTCACAAGATTCCACTGTTCCTTTATAAATGATTTCTCCGTGTTTTTTAATTTTTACACAATAAATCCACTCTTCCATAAGTATATATATATATATATATATATATATACAATTACATTTTGGAAACATATTTTATATCAGTGTTTGAAATATATTACTCATTTTTCTCATAGTTTTCATTTAAACTTCTTTACATTTTCCTTTAAAAATGTTTGGAAAACCAAGGTGTCGTTTGATATAGATGTAATAAGATGTATTCCCGAAATTATAGAATATATTTTACAAAAACCAGAAGGGAATAAATTAGTTTAAAGAAGGGTAAAATATTTTATAATTCTTACACCATATAACATATTTTAATTTAAGTTTGATAACAGTTTAAAGATTGATATCGCAGAGAACGTAGTTCGAATCAATTAAGGAGTGATTTACCGATTTTTGTACTTACTTTATTATGAGTGTATTTTTACTTTAAGGACCTGTGAAAAAACATTTCGAGCAAATTACAAATCTGTAGCGAAAGGAGTAGTTTATCAATTAAGTACTTATATGACTTTATTTTAACCAAGTAACACCCATTTAGCTAATTACAATATAACGCTTGAACTTCATAATTACTTGGAATATATACTTATTTTTGCTTTGCAGGACTCTTGACAAATATTGCAACTAAGTTACAAATTTGTACTTCGGAAAAAAATTAAAAATTTCATAGAGCATCGTATATTAAAAAAAATTTTAAACCCTATTTAAAAAACAATTAAACGAATACATAACATTTCATTGCGATCAGTTCATTTTTGAGGACACTGACAATATTTTCGAGTATATTTTAATATAGTGAATGGATCGCTTAAACTTTTAAGGGAAACTAAAAAAATTCATTTTCACTTTATACGGCTCCTAAAAATATTTAAGAAAATTTCTCCAAACCTTAAGAAAAACACAATTGTATTATAAATATTTTTTTTTAGTGTTTTTTAATGACTTTTATATATTTTATAACTATTTGTAAGCACTACAATTGAAATTCCTGCAGAGAAGAGAATTAATCACTTGAACTTCACAATGTTTTCATATATTTTTGATTTTCAATTCATAAGGCTCCTAATGATTTTTTCAGCAAAGTAGTTTCTCAATTTACCCCAACCTCGATTAAAAAACACAATTGTATAATTATTTTTTTTTTAATAATTTTTATTTAAATTTAATTTTTCTTTAGTCTCTTCTGTTGTTTCTGTTACTATTTTTTTTTGTTTGCAAATTTATTCCTGTGTTATTTTGTATTTACTATGGTATTTTATTTACATAGATTTTTTTAAGTTTAATATTTTTAAAACTAGATGCCTGTTTTTAATCATAATATTTTAACACTGTGTTTAATTTTTAATTATGTTTTATTTGTAATATAAAATATACTTAAATTTTATTATGATGATCAACATATTTTATATTAAATTTTATAGTTTATTTTATTTTTTAAGAGGGAGAAAGATAGTTATATAGAAAGAGGGAGAAAAAGTTAATGAGATTTTTATGATTTACATTTGTGATAATCAACCAATTTAGTTTATTTTTTTAATGTTTTGTTCTTTTTGTTTCTATTTAATAGTTAAACATTTATATTTTACATTTAATGTAAATAAAGTAATTTTTTAAAAAAATTACTTATATTATTAAAATGATTTGTTTTCATTCCAAATATATTTTCTTTTTTCTATTTCTATATTATTTTTGTTTTTGTAATGAATGAATATAAATTAAATATTTAACTTATGAGTTTATAAATAAAGCATTAAATATAATATTTTTATATATAGGTAGTTGGTTGACAGGCAAAATGTTGAGTATGTTAAAATATAATTTAAATTATTTAAAAAAATAATTTACGGTTTACGGTGTGTTATATGCTAAATTTAGTTTGGAAACTCTGGACCATAGACCACAAGATATAGCTTTAAATGGAGCTTAAAGTATTTTAATGCCGGAAATATGAGCTCTTAAAATTCAGTTTTCTGAAAATTTTAAATATAGGCCACCTAACATTTTGCAGACCAACCGACTTAACAGCTGTTTACAGAAATTATTTTATACACAGTTTTTTTTTTAATTTAATTACAAAACTTAAACAAATTTAGGCAAACAATATTTACTACCACAAAACATAAAAAAATATTTAATACTAAATTCTAATTATAATATTAGCCCCATTATAAAATTAAATGTATAATAAATTATATAAATTGCCTTTCAATTATGATTGTAGAATTAAACCAATTGGCTTCTTTTAACTTTAACTTTTTTTAAGGGCTTTTCTTTTGTTTTAAACAATTTTAATTTTGTTTTAATGTATTTATCTTTAAACTTAAAAAGTAATTCAAATAAAATATATGTATATTTTTAATATATCAGCAAAACATGTTTTTTCTAGAATATTGCTTTTCGAATTCAAAATTTTATTTTCTTTTTTAGTTTAAAGATTTCAATAACATTACTTTTTATTTTTTATTTTAAATGTTTTATTTTTTATTAAATGTACGTTGTTATTATTAACTATGTTTTTTCTTAATTTTGGAACATTTTTGTTTTTATTTTGATTACATTTTTATTTTATTTTATGATTTACGATTTAGAGGTTTTTTATTTAATAAATGATAAATTTTCTATAAGGCAAAATTATTTAGGAAGTAATGATTTTTTATAAATAACACATTTTTATTTAAAATTTACAGAAACACATTAGGGATACGATTTTTGATTTAAAAAATGAAATTTTAATTCTTTGAAATCTTTGGTGTTTTCCTTAATTGATTCTTAAAATTTCAATATAATTTTAAACGAACATTTTAAATATGTTTTTAACAATTTTTAAATGAGATTCATTATTTGGATAGTATTTTGTTGAAAAGCTGTTTTTAGTTTTACAAAATTGTTTTTAAAGTCGTAACAAAAATAAAAAAAGAACTTTTTCATGCTTATAATTGGATTTAGTTTAAACGTTAAGACTCGATTTACATTGATATCCTGAAAATTTATATTTTATAGAAAACTTTTTTTGTACAAATTTACCAATAAAACACACAAAATAAACTGCCTTATCATCTTTATGATACTGTTTTCGAAATTGGTTGTTTTTTATTCTTCTTTACTTTACAGAGTTCCCTTGAGTATAATAAAGTGTTATAAAAAGAAATGACCAAATTTTCATAAATCTTCATCATTTCATTAACTAAACATTGCTTCATAGCTTTTTAATAGTCATTGTTTGTTTCTTTTTTTTCAAAAAATGTTTGTTAAAAATCCTATAATGAAGATTCCATAGGTGTGATGAAGTGTCATACATTTTTCACAAATTTTTATTATATCATTAATAAATTTCATAAAACATTTTCATAAATATAAAATATTCCAAGAAGACATTATTTTCAATGTTATCGTTTAAAGAAACAAAGAGAAAACAAGACTTAATTTCATTCAAAAACAAAAAATATTTTTTTCAGAAAAAATCACATAAAAAAAATCTAAAAACAATAATCATTTATATTAATTTTGATAAAAAAGAAACTATGATATAATTTATAAAAAAAATTATACTGCACAAGAAACAGAAAAATTATAAAATAATAACTTTTCGCAAATCTTTATCATTTATTGCTGCACAACATCATTATTATGAAAAATAATAAAATTTATTTAAAGCTTTATTATATTTATTAAATTATTTAGAATGTTTTTTTCTAAAAAGAATTTTATTCTATAAAACATTTAATAATTTTCATCTTGGGAAATAGTAAAAATTAATGAAAATAGACTTCAATAACTTCATCATATTTATGAATAGTTTTAAATTAATTAATATGTTTTATAAAAATTTAACATTTTTTAAAAATTCTTAATTGTTATAAAACATTTTACACACATGTAAATACATTTCTTCATATTTATGAAACCTTAGAGAACAATGTGAATTTTTATGAAATATAACTATATTGCAAATATTAAAGTTTAACATTTGTTATCCAAAAAATTTATCTAATTTTTTTAAAAAAATTTCAAGGAGAAAGTAATGTATGAAATTATCAAGGAGAAAGTAATGTATGTGTGGCAAATATAAAAAGTTATGAAAACCTTTATCATATTTATAAATTTTTTAAAATAATTTCATATAAATGTTCTATTATTTTAAACAGAATTTTAATGGTTGCGATACACATTTCTTTTTAATACACTTCTTTATGTTAATGAAACTTTTTGAAAAAAATGTGAATTTTATGAAACAAATCATTATTTTTTAGAAGAATTTATAAGAGACTTCATCGCTCTATTAAACAATAAAATTTTTTATAAAATTAATCGTATTTCTAAAAACATTCTTCATAGTTATAGAACATTTCAATTACACCCAAAAACAATTTATGTATTTATTATATATATGACAACTGTACAAATTTATAATAAACTTTATTGGAATTATTTATTAGAAAAAATATTTCACAAAAATTAACAAAATCACCATATTCAAAAAAACATTTTCATAGTTACAAAATATTTCATAGATTTTTGAAAATACTTAATCATACTTATGAAAAGGGTTTATTTAAAAAACTTGTTTGAAAACATGTGGAACAACTTTATAACATCTTTTAGAGATTCCAATTACAGAAAGTGTCAGTTATTCAATGACTATGACAGAGTCTTTTCGTATTTATGAACTGTTACATTGGATGCAAATCAATAAGCCTTTCCAAATTTATGAAGATTTTCATATCTATAAAGCTATTCGTTTTGAGCGTAGTCACCAAAATAAAGTGTAAATATTTTATTTAAAGTGTGAAAAACTTACATAATTAATTAATGTATTATGTTCTCCGATGAAATCTTTATTATTCTAAACAAATAATATTTAGTCTATACTGAGAAAGCTAATTTTTAAAAGAATTTAATTTTCATTAACATTAGCACAGTTCTAACAAGTAATAAAAGTTAAATTAGAGATTTAAAATTCGTTTGAGTTTTATACACCGTTTAATATAAAATATGGTATTACACTAACGCTAGAACACTAGAGAAAGAACAGTTTTACAAGTATTTGACATTAAGAATATTCAAATTAAATCTCGATATGTAAAGTTCAGTTCTGATAATTCAGTTTGTACACCGTGATATATAAATTGTACCATAGTACAAATACCTGCAACATCACATGTTTATATTGCGATAAAATTATCAATTGTATCCTTGAATTACTAGTGCCAAAACATCACCTGTTTTTATTTAGACATAATGAGAATTTGTATTTGCATACTTGTTTGTAAAGGTTCTCACAAGTTGCGCACTTACGCATGTGCGTAAAATCAAATAAAGCATCAAAATGTGTATGTGGGGGAAAAGCTATGTCACAATCTTATGTGTGTATGTGAAAACTAATAACATATTAGAAATGTTTATGAAAGCAATATTCAACTATCCTCTCTTGTGTGTGCAAAAATTATCTAGACTTTGCTCATCAAGCTGCTTGCGCGAGTTTAAAAACTGCAAACATATCAATATGAAACTACGTGTTCCAAAACTATTTTTTAAATTAAGTTTTTTTCAATGCAAATCTATCTACATTATACACACCAAACTGCGTGTTTGTGTGACAATTAAACACTAATCAAAAAGAATCAATGTGCTCAATATCATTTATTTTATATTATTAATTATATATTGAGCGGGCATACAAACACACAATTATGTGTTTTCTTTAAATAATTTTCTCACACATGTATCTTGATGTGTGAATAGTTTTTCCTTTACACAGCTTTTCATTTTTGATATAAATATTGAATTTTGATGTGTGATTTTGTTCATTTATATACTTTATATATAAAAGTAATTAGTTACCTATTCAATTTTTTTATGTGATGTGTTTATTTTTGTGTACAATAAGAATTGCAAGAATTTATTGCAAAATACAAGAGCAAAGATTCTCCCAGGTTATTTCCATTGTGGGTCCTTTAGAAAAAATAGCGATTTCATATTTTTTAGAAAATTTTTGTATTTATATTTTTGTTAAATATATAAATACAAAAAATTGAGTCCTTTTAAAATAAAAGTTTCAAGCCAAAGAATAAAAAGGCTATTGTGTTTTTTCATTCAAGAAGTCAAGTTAAAAATAAAATATAAACAANACTCAAGCCAAAGAATTAAAAAGGCTATTGTGTTTTGTCATTCAAGAAGTCAAGTTAAAAATAAAATATAAACAATTTGTTTGCAGCAGATGAAAATCAAATCATTGTCCTACAGATATGGGAAATACTTTACATTTATCTGACAGACAAATGAACACGACTGTATCGAATTCGCTATTGATTGTGATCACGAATAAATATTTTTTTTATAAGTATCAGATTTGCGTTGCGATGTATTTGTTTTTAATTTTTTGATTTATTTGTTTTTTTAATAGAATTAAAAGATGAATTTAAATAAACATTTCATTGAAAACACTTGTAAAAAAGGAAGAACAGACGACATGTATACATTTTTGCAGCTTTTAATTTTAATTTATAGTGCAAAAGTTCCACTTTTAAATATTTTAATTCTCATCTAAATCTTTATATGGAGTTTTAAAAGAAAGGAAAACAGCTTTTTCGAAAAGTTTACAAGATCTTAAGGACTGATTTCTTACAACTTCTTGTTACTGATATAGACATATTTTAGATTATCCAGTTTCTTTCGAATATTATTGAAGTTTTTTCCCATTAAATTTTAATTATTAAAAGTTCTCACATAAATACAACTCTAACAACAATTAATTCTTACAGTCTAAAATTTTATATAAAAAAAAATTAAATTTAAGAATTAATTGTGATCAGTATTGTAGTATAATCAGACTCCAAGAGAAAATTTTCAAATATACAAGATGTGGCCACCCATTTTGCAATCGCTTTGAAAAAATAATACCAGCTTAATTTAATGATTTCTTTNCCATCCATTTTGCAATCGCTTTGAAAAAATAATACCAGCTTAATTTAATGATTTCTTTTTAATAAACTTGGTTTAATTATTCTGCTATAATTTTAAACAAATATTATGTGTATGTTCTTTAATATATATAAATATATATATTGTTTTTTTTTGTAGTATAAAGTAATTAACAAAAACAAATAAAAGATTATGTAAAGGGACTATAATTTAATATGTTTATTTACTATCTTATTTATGTTTAACATGTTTTATAATAATGTTTTATTTTCTTCTTTATATTTTTTTCAATATCAAAAATAAGAGCATTATAAAAAAGTTTTTTATAAAAACAGTTTTTCTGTACTATTTCATCTATATATTTTACACTCTTTTCTCACCTGCGCTTAAAAAATGATTTGTTGGTGTTAAAGGTGTTGTTTCTGTTGTGGTATTTGTTGTTAAAGAACAGGAGGGAGGAGAAGTTGTTGTTATAGTATTAGTAGCATAAAGATTAAATTTTTCTAAATTCTTATGATATTGTTGTATATTAATTTTATCGAACTATATTACCGTACCGCCTGGTGGCGCTGTTTGTGTTGGTGATAAATGTTGGGGGACATTCTGAAAGAAAAAAGAAAATTGTTAAGTTATTTACATTATTTAAATTTACAGAAAATGACTAATCAAACAGTTTTAAGGACAACTACTTTTGATATTCTATATAAACTTTTTTAATAAAATCATAAGATACGAAATTGAGAACATAAATTTTTAATTTTTTAATTAAATTTAATCGTATTGGATAAAGTTGTTTTAAAATTGGATTAAGTTTTAAAAAATCACATTATTATTGCCTGACTAATAACAAATAGTCAGGAAATAACCCCGACTACGGAATGCGTGTTGAAAAATCATAAAAGTAAACTATAGGTCAGAGCAAAGATGTTATTATTTCATTTAATTCAAACAAAATGTTTATTGTAAAGAAAAACCATAACGTCTTCGAAAATAAAAAACAGAATATTCTTAAAATTTTAAATTCTAATAAATATACTTCTCTACTAACAACTACCGGGTTCAAAGGGTTATTCTGTTTTGCTTTATTCAATTCGATCTAATTTGATGATTTTATAAAACTTTTTTTAAAACCAAATGAAACTTGCTACACTTAATTGTTCCCTTTTTT